>APFE030686795.1:0-11119 GCA_000404065.3 Pinus taeda | reverse complement strand
TCAAACAGAGATAAGACGACCAATTCGCAACCCCGGGAAGTTGACGTACCAACTTACCCAAAAACGGGGCCCACAATTGGCGTTTCATCTTCCAGGGTTAGGTTTTGGAATGTGAAGGGTTTTTCCATTGTTTCTTAACAATAAATAGGCCTTCGAGCCTCATTGTAACACAGTTCAGAGGCATGTAGCCACACATATCTTCTTAGAGATAAGTTGCCATCGCCCTAGCTGGTTTATTTCCATTTCTGGTTGTAAGCATATTTCAGTATTTTCCATTAATGAAATGAAGTATTATTTCGCTGCATCTTTGTGTATATGGTTATCTCTGTATTTTATTGCGTTCTTGTTTAAATCTGGATCAAAAGTAGACTTTACTTGTTTGTTTCTAAGATAGCTACCAGTCTTAGTGAGAATAGCAGCATCCGAGTGGACACTATTCCCGGTAACACATGTGAAGGAGAGTGATTATGCTTGATGCCTAGAATTTGATTCATTGTTTTAACCATTATCATATGTTGCTCACATACAACCATGCAATGGTGAAATGCATCACAAAATGTACAAGGGTACTTATTCCACAAGTATTCAAAATTTCCATATATTAGAAAACACCCATGAGAGTTATACCTATCTCTAGGGTTGCAGCTTTGACGGAGTGGAGTGGACGATGCCATCCAAGGTCTCTTCAGGGATTCATCTTTCTTGGGAGATGAATGGACATTGTCACAAGGTGGTGACATCTCATCCTCAGATGGTTGATGTGCCTCAAGCTATTTGTAGCATTCTCCAAACTCCCTTCGACCATATCCCAATCCCTAATTCTTCGGTCTCTCCTTAACCATAATTGGATTGGTAATACCTTGGTCATTTATGTCGAGGCCTCCACCTTCATAACCCATCTTAGAAAGAAACTTCATACCTATGCCTTTGGTATGTTGCTCAAACGCTGCAAAAGAAGTGTTATGCACATAAACAGAAGGAATGGTACTTGAGATGCTAATACCTCCTTAAACTTGTCATTCATCTTTTCAGCTTTTGATGATGACGATGATGGCCAACTTGTAGATGACTCTAGCCACCCACTCTTATCCACTAGCACATGGTGTGCTTCTTGAAGAATTTTGCAAAATTCACATGCATTATCTTCCACATATGGTCCAAAACCACTATTTGAACCATGACCACATATTGGCTTCATTCTAGAGGTTTCACTTGTTGGTATAGGAGTAGAACTTTATGCAACTTGCTCTTCAAACACATGATACAAATGAAGTTGCATGTGCCTCTTCTCCTCTTCAACCATCTTTAACATCCTTCTCAATTCTATGTTCTCCATACGAAGAGCCAAATTCTACTCCTCTAACTCTCAGAGACTAATCCAGGTTTAAAAAGCAACGCAAAAAATTATAGATATAACCATAAATATAGATATGCAACAGAAATAACACTTCATTTCATTAATATCAAATACTAAAATATGCTTACAAACATAATGTAAATAAGACTAGCTCGGGCGATGGTAGCTTATCTCTGAGAAAAGATTTAGCAAATACATGCCTCTAAACTCAGTTACAATGAGGCTCAAGGGCCTTTTTATTATTGAAACAATAAGAGAAAACCCTAAACAACCAAAACCCTGACCCGAGGAGATGTAACACCAAGAGTTTATGGGCCTCGTTGGGGTTAGTTGGGTAGCCAACTTCGCGGGGTCGTAACTTGGTCATATTATCTCCATTTGACGTGTATGATACCTCGTTGGAAAGATATCTCTGAGGAATACAACTACTAATCCAAATGAATTTTGCCAAAAAAGCATTGTTTAGGGCCTCAAAACGGCTCCGAAAGTTCAGGACCCAAAAAACTGCCAAAAATAGTGAATCGTGCTACAATTAAGGAAACTGAAAAACTGAAAGAGATAGTGGTGGGGGTCTAAGTGGGATAGGTGGGTGGTCACCAAAATCCACCTAGAACATTCCTCACCCCTTAGGAAGAAATGGTCCCCATTGCGTTGAGTGCCTCCATGAGATGGGGAAACTTCTACTCAACTTGGTCCCTGGTGAGATGTTCTGCAATCTCCGATGTGTCCAATAATGGTGGGAAGCATGGTCGAGAGCGGTCCACATTGAAAACTCGATGCAAGCCAAGGAATTGGGGAATGTTGTGCTCCAAAGCATTGTTTCCCACAACCTTGGTAATGGTGTAAGGACCATATCGGAGTGGTCTGAGCTTCCGATGGGCTCTTGTAATGCGTTCTTTCTCCAAATGCAACCAGACTTTGTCGCCCACCTAAAACTTGTGTGGCACCCGATGTTGATCATGTTGCTTCTTGTACTTGGCATTTTCCACAATGGAGTGGTGATATATCGGCCCGTTGGGTAGAGGTGTTTCGAGAGTCAGATCGAACGAATGTTTGACTTGACAGTGCAACAGTACCTCTGTGGGTGAGGAGAAGATGTCCCTATATTCTTTCATGACCGTATCCACCTTCTTCTGTTGTGTGGAGGAACCCTTCCCGGAGACCATGGATGTGGCTACGATATTCCCCTTATTTTGAGAGTGAACCAAAAAGAAAATAAAGTTCCTACTCTAAGATATGATCTTACTGCATTTCTTAGCAGATATCAAAGAGGTAGCGGTAGGTGGGGCTACCTCTGGTATCTTGTATAACGTATTACCTAAATAAATAATCACAGAGTGATGTCTAGACTCATATAAAACATGTCGCTTCGACAAGTACGGTTGTCCTAATAATACATCACAAACATGGAGAAGAACAACATCACACAATACCTCATTTGTGAATCGCTTGATGCTATAGGGAAGGTGGCACTACTAATTGACTCGAAGATCTCATCCTTGGTGAAGCCACTCAATGTTGTACGGTTGTGGGTGTGGAATGGTCAGTAGGCCCAGCCGCTTCATGACCTCTGTTGAAATGAGGTTCTTTTGGTTCCCACTATCGATAATGAATTTCAATGGCGAACCCTTCACCCACAGAGTGGAAAAGACACTCCCCCTCCTCTGGATCTTCGGGCTCATTCTTATGGATCTTGGTGGTGGCCACAGTGGCGCTGGGATCTACATCAATAATTTGCTTCCCCTTGTCATTCCTCTATTCGAGTTCTAACTCGAAGTTGGAACATGCATCTGATTCTGAAGCCTTCAACTTGGCCACCAGTGACTACTTGGCCTAACACTCACTTGTGTTGTGAGTGGGGCTCTTATGGATCTCACACCACTTTCCTATGTCCTTCTTTGACTTCGTGGTGGTGTTCTTTTCTTGCAGCTTCAACAGGTTGTCTTGGGTTACCCCACCTTGGCTTTGTCCTTTGTTCTTCGGATTCACATATCCAAAGTCTCTCTTATTTTGTTTAAACTTCTACTCGATCATGACAGCGTATCAGTACGTCGTGCCAGGCGAGGAGATGTCCAGGAAATCCGTCTTGTCCTGGATGTACTTGTGCAGGCAACTGCGGTATTTGAGTACCAAATTCCTCCCATAATCCTACACTCTTTTTGCTGCCCATTCTTGCAACTTGGTCAACTGGTGCTTTGATAACAAACTGATCTGAAATTGGAACAGGTGATTTCTTCCTCTTTTCCAAAATAAAATAAAAACAAAAATACGATTGTGTTAACACTTTGCAAGATAAAATGGGTCTTGAACAAACAAGTTCCCAATGTCTCTTCAAGTCATGAATTAGTATTCACATTTAACTTAACATAAGCAACATAACAACATATGACTCATGCAGGCATAAAGAAGAGATAATAAAATTTTTGTTGATGGAGTTCACCCCTCCTGGACTACATCTTTGAGCCTGCCAACATAGCTAGACCACTCATATATTCAGTAGAAAAATTGGAGTACATAAACAGTTAGTTGATGATAAACAAGTGGTTATTACCCATAAAATGTAATGTTATCCTACAAATAAGTCTCATAAACATAAACAACTCAGGCTCAGATTAGACCAATCTGGTGACACCAAGTGTCAGGCTCAGATTGGACTGTGGTAGGGTGATGCTCGAGGTGGCCCAATCCCAGGGCACCACGTGGCCCAATCACTAAGCGCCACATGACACCCCGTGATTGGCCGGTCAAACTTGCCAGGACCAACTAGCAAGGGGTCAAGTGGGTGGATAAACTTCGCAGAACACCTAACTTTGTTTCACAACTGACAGTTTTTTTGGCGGTAGTGTGATTGTTGGGTTGGCAGGAGTCGCACTCACCATCTGTTATAACCACCGACCCCCAACTCAAAAAGACGAATCAACAGTCAAGTGAACACAGAGCGGTCATGACCAATGGTCACTCAACTGTTTGTTTTATTATATAATATATACAATGGGTCGTGGGTCACAAGGTTTGAACCCCCGACCGGCCAATAGGGCAGCAACTTGATTACGACAGGTTTGTTGTTGGGCCAACGACCATCCATTGTAAACTCTACCCACCTGAGTATTACTTAAATGTTGATCAATTGTGTGACAGGGGAAAGGGGTCGATGGGCAAACCAAAGAACCCTCGCTTTGAAACCATGCGCAAAGATGGGAACCATGAGGTGAAGTTGCATGACACAAAATTCAAGACGAAGAATATTCTATGAGCATATTCCATAGAATATTCTAGGAATATTCTTATGAGGGAATCTGTTGTGGAATCCTTAGATTCTCTGAGGCCCAAAGTTGTAGGTGACAGAATATCGTCAAGTTTATACTCAAATTACTCAAAATTTCGAGAGGATTTCATCGGTGTAGTCTGTTTCTGGATTTGAGAAACCCATTTTCAAGTCACTCCTGGAATTGGAGGTATAATAATATATTTTGCCATGTACTCCTTATTTTTGTTGAGATGAATGAAAAGATCTCCCCACTATTGAAACAGGGTCCAGAGACCTAGTTCACACTAGATGAACTCTGTTATCAAACTTTTGTGTGCATTGTCTTTATGATCTACTTTATGTTGCTTCTTCTTTATGTGTTTGCATACATGGTTCTTACATGCTCTTTCATGCAATTTTGTTAACATCACAAGAAGAAAAGATCTTGGATAATGTCGATAAATTAAAGATTCCGGACCAATGGCAGCCTGAGACAGACATGCCCTTTTTGACTCAAATTTAATAGAGGAATTTGGACAGTTGATTTCGAACCCTAGCCATACTAGGGGCCGAAAAAAGTGGTATCTTCAAGCATTATTTATTTACTGGAAAATAAAACCTTGATTTATCGGATTCTAATGGAAAATCAAGCTGATTAGTATAATATTTTCACCGATCTTGCAGATGTGAAAAGAGAATTGAGGATTATGAGGTTCCATACGAAAAAAGTGGATGCTTTCGTGGCTCAAATTGAGCACCATATTCTAGGCATAGCCACTTCATTTGCTCCCCCAAGATCTAGTGTGTGAGATTTGGCACTAGTCACTTCTTCTTATTCCTAGATGCTATATGTTTGTTGATAGTCTTTTGCGGTGTGATGATTTTGTAGACACTTTATTTATGTTGCAAATGCTTCAATTTTTGCAGTTTTAGACAAATTACTCTATAGGAAGATGGTCAAAAACATTTGGTTTCCTATTGCGTAGATTGAGACCATTTGTCGTAAAGATAATTGATAGTGGATGATTAAACTATGTAGTGAAAACTTTGATTTGATGAGGAAATACAATCTTAGCTTAAAAAAAACAAATACATGTAAAATATATTGAATTCAATTAAAATTATATATATATAAACAAACAATTTAAACTAAAAATATTACAAAATAACTAAAAATTCACACTTCGAAAAATTTAATTCCTGTTAATACTTGATAAATTTAAAATTAAAATAAATTGTAAATTGTAATTTATTAAATCAACATTTAAAATAAATTGTAAATTTATTAAATCAACATATAACTTTATTTTTGTTTAACAAAATAACACATCATAAATTAAAATTAAAAGTAAACTTAAACTTAAATGTTAAATTAAAATAAAAATCAATTTATCTAATCATTCAACCTCATTATACACTTTTGTTATCACCAAAATAGGACCCTGATAGGTTGCTGATCAGACTATCTCAGTGTAACTATTTCAAACCAATCTTTTAGCTAAGGCTTAGCCTCCTTAGCCTGAGAGGGCTCTCTCAAAGGGTTAATGATATTGATTAAAGATATGGATAAATGACTAACTCTATCGTTTGTGATTTTATATGTTTATAGATTGGAAGATGGAGACTTGCTACCATTGAGCTATGGAGTCAGTGATAGAGATAAGGATAACAAATAGCTATTCTTATAAAATTGAGGCTTGTATATACTTCAATGAAAGAGTGACACATTCAAGAAAGTCTCAATAACTTGAATTTCATAGGAGTCAGAGCATGTGGGCATGAATTCTAAGTAATGATACATCAAGGTATTCAAAAGGAAAGAATTTAAAGTGATAGATCAGAGTTTAATACCTAAAGGAAGTCAGAGCATGAGTAACCATGAATTCTGAGTAATAAGTATTAAAACATTGAAGAAAAACATCCAAAGATAGGACCCAAGAACTTAATTCACCATAGTTTAACACTTAAAGGAAGTCAAAGCATGTTCCTTCATGAATTCTGAGTAATAAGCATTAAGACTATGGAAGTAAAGCATATCAAAGATAAAATGTGAAGTCACTGAAGTACACTAAGAATCTCAGCTTCAGAAAAGTCCAACTTCTCCTGTATATATCAATCCCTGCATAGCATTTACAAAAGTAGTATTTTTCTCTAACATTTTCCAACCTCTAATACATTAGTTCTTCTCCCATATATAGAGTTCATGTAGATTTCTTCCTCTAGCATGAGGGGAAATCGAATTCCTCCTAATTTGACACCTATTGACACTTAAAACTAATTATTTAATACAAAGGACAGCTAACTAGGAGTCGTAGAGACCTAATACAACTAAGAGTGTAACTCCTTATCATGATTACAAAAACCTTATCTAAGCATTTAAAGCATTCTTTTACAACTTTCATCCTCAAGAAGTCGAATTTGATGAAGCCTCCCACGTGGTCATCTGACTGCAGAAGACAAACCCTAGAAATTAGGGAACATGTTTCCCTGTTTTAGGTTTAGGATCCCTGAAATGGTACATAGGAAAGAGCCTTTATCTCCTCATCCATGACACATTTTTAGAAACTGAAGGAGGTGTTTTTATTCCATGATATCTAGAACAAAAACCTCTCTTGGGTTTTTAAAATACTTCTCCAGCTGTCCCGAATCTATCCTTGAAAAACACGTGTCAAACAGGGAAAATCCATTATCTGAATTTTGGGTTTCAAAGAAAGCTTATTATCTCCAAACTGAAAACACTTATGAAGAAAGTGAGATAGGTTATTGTAGATGGAGAGTTTATGAAGAAAAACCTCCTTTAAAATTCCAAAATACCTTTTCATGTGACCAGACACTGATCTTGAAAAAGACTGCTAAAACTAGAAGACCAAGCTTGACTTTCAGCAGTTTCGTAGCGCAGGTTAAACCATAAATTCCTCCTACCTCAGAATGGATTTGAAGAAAATGAAAGAGGTTTTTTTAGTTCATCATGTTAGGAAGAAAAGCCTCTTTCATTTTGCAAAATTGAGTTCTCATCTGCTCAAGAAAGCTTTTGGAAGTTAACTAGTAAAAACAGTTTTTCTGCTAAAACAGGCTGCTTTAGGGGTTTCATAGCGCGCTACGAAAACACTGATTTCGTAGCAAAAAATAGGATTTTTACACTGTCTGCGCTAAGAAAACATGGATTCGTAGCTAGTTCCAAAATTTCTCCAAAATTATGTGAGATATGACTTCTAAACACATGGTGAGGCTTCTAGGAGATGGAATGAGGCTATCAAACTTTATTTGAAGATGGACATGAGACTCTAACCCTATGACTTAGACTCTAAAACATAAAAATAACTTGACCATGACTTGACCATCACTGATACAAGAATTGAGAAACCATGTAAGTTGTCCAAAATTTTTAAGGAAGTTTTACAGTGATAACAGGTGCTTTAATACATCAATGGAAAGTTTCTTCGCTCTCAGTGACAAGTTTACATCATTGCCCTTTGACCAAAATATCTTGTGTTGTGTTAGACATCAAATCATTCATTCACACCATAAAAAATGTACTAGAGTACCTGTAGAGCCATTTGCATCATCAAGGTTTTCTCTCACATTTGTTAATGGCTTACATCATTGGTTGGTAATAATATGGTGTCTACCATGTTCGACTTCAGCTCATTAATTCACATGGTTAGACTCGTACATTGGTTGGTTGTATGAACAAGATAGAAGACCCTGGATCTAGCTTCATCCATCAAGGTTGTGATTTCAGGAGTAATACAAGATCACACTATATGATGGTTATGCTTATACATACATTCATCCAGTCATGGTTCCACCATCATTCATCTGTGAACATGTCTTTTTGTCATTGTACATGTAATTTTAGCTTATATGTTGAGCATGGGTATGCCTCCCTCAACAAATTAATCATGATATAAATGTATTGTTCTAGATGTTGCTCTCATTGTTTATTCGTGATCCCGACTTGTCACAAGGTAAAGAAATTCATTCATCAATTGTCATTTATGAATTTGTGCTTTAGGGGGCAATATCTTATAGGCCATTTTGTTGCATCTAGTCAATAGGCCTTCAAACGGGACCAATTCACATCCTTTCACATGTTTTCATCATCCCTACACAAAGCCCTAAGCATGACTCTGTTGAATCCCTGATTTTTTTCTCTTGATAGTTGAGTTTACAAGCATTTAAGGCCCAACGCACCCTGTTCTCGTAGGGACCAGCATTGACTATCAGGTTGACCTTCTCTGCTCCTACACTGATCATCAACAGGTTGCTTAGTTTTTGGGGTGTGCTAATTATATAAATTTGAAAAAAAATAAAAAGAATCCTGAAGCTTCCTCTTCCAGAAGCTTCTTGAGGTTGTTTCAACCATTTACCTTGGATAAGATCGTGAATCCTATCTAATCCTACCTCGGAGTTTTCACCCCTTATCCCTTGAACTCATCCTTCCATATCAAGTGGATCTCAACTCTAGATTGGTAAATGGATAAGAATTCATGAACTACCTCCCCCATCTATATACGTACAGCCATCCATGGGCAAAGGGTTGGATTTTGGAGATTGACTCTACCCTCATGTTGCTTCTTTGAGAGTCATTATTCCACACATTAGGGTGACACATAGGCATACTTTGTGGCAAGGAAAGGACAAGTCAACTTGGGGAGCTCTTCTACAAGATCAACTCCTATTTTTGGTTGTAACTCTCTCCATTTCTATTAATACAAAGTGTAGATTGTTTCCTATATATGATGTTATGATTTCATGTATTTCAATACCATATTGATCTATTGAATTAAGAGATTGGAATATGCTACATAGGTGTCGTAGATCTTTGGCGTGTCATGTTTGATTGTGCAAGTTCTAATTATAGCAATCGAAGCTAGGATTGGAGCATACAAGCCAAGGAAGGAGCGAAGCTAGCGATAGATTCTAGTTAGGCCTCATCCCATCATTTAATTAATTTAAGGGAGACATTGTGCCCTTCACTTTCTATTGTTCTAGGTCATTCCACCAGGCCTAGGGAATACACTTCTGTCTACAATCGTAGATTCCGTATAATAGTGGGTTCGGGGCAGAAAATACTCATCGGCTCATTTAAGGAAATGGGCACATGAGTCTTGCGGTTGGATTTTGAATACACTTCCAAATATTTGCACACTATCTCATGGTTGGTTTGCCCTCAAATTCAGTAATGTTGAATAGACCTGTTAGGTTTTGGCCAGTCAATGGAACATTAAACAAATATTAGTTCATATAAAGAGACGGTTGCCTCTTTTCAACCCGGAAAGAGAACAAATGGGTGCAGGGATGATTTAGATTAGGATGTAGAGCTTGGCATTGCGTTTGCGGAGAAAGATATTTTTCAACGAATTGGAGATGACTTGGGAAAATATCTAGATTTCGACAAATCGTATCTAGAGACTGGGAATGTTGGGTGTGTGTTATATCTTTCCACGACTAGTCTCACACATGGAGGGGGCTCATAGTGTTGATATCAAAATTTCAGATGAAGATAAGTGCATTAGTTTGTTGTATTCTCTACCAGATTCATGGGATAGTCTAGTTATTGCAATAGGTAGCAATGCAACTGCTTTGGAGTTTGATGAAATAGTCTCAGCCTTGCTGACGGAGGAGATGAGACGGAAAAATATGGACAACCAGAATGGTGATGCCTTGTCTGTACGAGGACGGTCCCAGAATAGAAACAAAAATAAGTCACGAGTGGGAGATCTAAATCTAGAGGGAGATCTAAATCTCCAGGAAAACCTACAAAGGTGGTGTGCTGGAAATGCGGAAAGGAAGGGCACTTCAGAAGGGAGTGTAAATCTAAAGCTCCTGATTAAGGAAAGGGATCTGATGATGCTCCTTCTGTAGAGGCGAAAACCACCTCAGATGAAGGTGGGGATGTGTACTTGGCTTCTTCAAGTACACATGTAGATCATGAGGCATGGTTGATTGACTCAGGTGCATCCTTTCACTTCACTCCATAGAGAGTGGTTCTGTGAGTATGAGAAATATGATGGTGATGATGTCTTCTTGGGGGATGACAGGAAGGCTAGAATCATTGGTTGTGGAAAATTAAGTTCGAAGTTGCACGGTGGAAGGGTTAAGATTACACTTAACGGGTGTCCTACGTATTCTACATTGGCTAGAAATCTATTTCTGTAAAGCAAGCCTGGATGATGCAGGTGGTAATAAACAGTGTCCGAGAAGATTACCTGCAAATCGTTCGGAGCACTAGTATTGATCGGGGAGTTTTCGGATTTGGAACTCTTTGTACAGGCTGCAAGGTTAGACTTGTTGTTAATGGGTGATCAGCTTTGTGTTCCTGAAAATGGAGCAGAAAATCTAGTGGTCTCTAAAGAGAAGACCATGTTGTGGCATCAAAGGCTTGGACATATTGGAGAGAAGGGCCTTCGAATACTTCATGGTAAAGGTATGGTAGAAGGTATTAGTAATAGCTCTTTGGATTTTGATTTCTGTGAAAATTGTGTATATGGGAAGCAGAATCGGGTGAGTTT
>APFE030686788.1:0-22722 GCA_000404065.3 Pinus taeda | reverse complement strand
AGTAGCAATGGGTTGAGATTCAGAAGAAGGAAAGGCTCAATCAGTCCACGCCACTTTCCTTAGCCTTCATGCACGTTGCTCTCCAGTCCACACGCATCTTCGACGCCTTGAAATACTCCAGTTAGTTAGTTAGTTATGTTTTTGCTTTTTTTTTTTCAATATGATTTTTAATTTGAAGAAAAGAGAGTACAGGTTTTGTTTGATTTTTTCCAGTTTGTAGATGAGAGTAAAGATAAATGTAAACTCATCCAAAATTATTATAATATTAGTTAAATTTATTTTAATTTATGATTGAATTTTTTATATAGTAAGAGATTTATTTTTTTATTAGTTTTTATAGATTTAGATCCAAATAATTTAATTATTAATAAATTATAATTAATAATTTTATTTTTATTTTAATTTATTTTTAATTTTACGTAATATGATTAAGTCAAAATGTCTAACTTAACATATATTTATAACATTTTTTCTATATTAAATTAGAGAGTATCTCTTAGCACAAAAATATTATGATTTTGGAAGATTGCAAAGCTTTACAAAATATGAATTTAATAGTAATGAGTATATTTCACAAATGGAAGAATATATAAAAGAGATTAGGTAATGTTATATTTAGTTTGTCTAGACATAATCTTATCAAACAAATCCCCCCATAAGCATAGGTAATATGAGAAGCTTGTGATCACTGAATCTTTTTGAGAACTATTTGGAAGGAAAAATACTTAGTCTTTTAGTTAGATAACTCTCACTATTGAACTTGTCAAATAATAAATTTAGTGGGGTAATTCCTCAAGTCTCTCTAAATTATCATTTTTTCATTATCTAGATGGGTCATCTATTAATTCTTTGGACCAATTTCAATAGGGACACATTTTTTCATCTTTAATTATTCTTCATTTTAAAGGAATAAGCACTTATGTGTTATGAGACAAGTAGAGCATTTGTCAAGGCGTTTTGAGCCAACTCATCATCAGGACAAGTTGAAGAATCAGATTTAGATTTGCATATTAAATAGTAAGAGGGGAACATCCAACACCTATATTGACTAACGATTATATTGACTAACAGCTAAATTTGACCAGGAAACGGTTAATTGGACTGGATTAGGGGCATGACCTTTATTTAATTAATTAAGTTAATTCAATTGATTATTAAATTGATAGTTAGTTAAATTTTTTATCAAAATAAAGGTTAAAAAGACTATTCTATAAACTTATAATTATAAGTAAAATAAATAATAAAATTAATAATAGTTAGTAAAAATATATAAATATTTAGAAGTAAGTAATTAATTGTTAAGTTATAAAAGTTGTTAAATATAAACTATACATTAGTTAGTACATTCTTATTAAAATAAAAGTTAAAGGGGATATTTTATAAACTGTATAATTCTAAATAATTATTAAAATAAATAATTATAAAATAAATAAATTAATTAATAGTTATTTATAAAAGTTATTAAAAGCATAAATATTAGAGAAATTTTAGGGTTTAGAGAGAATATTTAAAATTAATTAATAGTTTATTTAACGGTTAACTTAGCATATTATGATAGATTGATTACAAGATGTATATTATATAAGGCTAAAAGGGGGAAATATCTATATGATAAAATTCTATATTAATTAATAAAAATTAAATAGAATCTTAATTATATTTTGCATACTAGAACTTTCAGATTAGTTAAGAAAAAAGGGGAATTTCAATACTAAAATTTTTCTTTGTTAAAAGTGGTATTCGAAATAATAAAAGTATTATTCTAATCACCAATTGTTAAGTCAATAAAATCAAGAAATCCAAGGGAACCAAAATTACTAATAGAGTTCTGAAGGGATTTATTGAATTGTTATTAACAATATAATAGTGTTATCATAGTAATATTTAATTAATTTTATTAATAAAGTCATGTGCTTATCATCTAAATATAAAAATAAAATAACCTTGAAGAGGATCAAAGAACTAAGCCAAGAAAAAGAGGGTTAGAGGATATCAAGGGGGAAAACTAACGAACAAGCTAGTAAGACAGGGGGTGGGATTGGGAGGAAATGACTAAGAGGCGAGGGCCGAGACCCAACAACTACTAATTTTCCAGTCATCCTCTCTATTGAGATTACTAGGTCTCCTCTCAATTTCGATGGCTTTCCTAAACTTTCGGTGATGCAACTGCGAAATTCTAGCAATAACATTGGCATCTTCAATACAAACATGATGATTGGTCTTCTCTACATGCTCTGCAAGAGTGGAAGACTTGGTTCGCCTATGCTTAAGATCAGCTGTGTGCTCACTAATCCTTTGATTAATGGAGCACCCAGTCTCACCAATATAGGGGGCCCCACAGGAACAAGGAATAATATAAACCCCCTTCATGTCCCTAGGGTCGATAGGATCCTTAACTGAACAGATGCATTTACGAATGGTGTTAAGAGGTCTAAAGGTCGAGAGAACATTATGCTTCCTGAGAATCCTCGTAATCTTATCAGTGGTCCCTTGAACATAGGGAAGATGGACTCCTTGGACTCGTTCTTTAGGATCTATTTTAACAACCGAATTTTTGGAGGCCTTGAGAAAAGCCTTTAAACCTAGGTATTTGCTATAACCGTTCTCAACAAAGACATTAAGGAGATGGGATTTCTCTTTCTTGAAACTTTTATTATCAGAAACCCTTATGGCACGAGTAGGGAGAGTGTTGAGAACACCCAACTTTTGAGTCGGGAAATGATGTGAACTGGCATGAAGATATTGCTTCGTATGTGTTTCCTTTCGAAACACTTGGTGGGAGAGGGAACTGTCCATATTCTTAGAAATAAGAATATCAAGGAAAGGGAGGCAACCATCAACTTCCTGTTCCATGGTGAATTTTATGGCTGCAGATTGATTGTTGAGACGTTGGAAGAAGAGATCTAATTCTTCTTGGCCATGAGACCAGATGATATTAGTGTCATCTACAAACCTTTTCCAAAGTTTAGGTAGGAGGCGGGCCGAGGATAGAACTTTGGATTCAAAATCTTCCAAAAAAAGATTAGCAACGATAGGGGATAGGGGTGAGCCCATGGCAACATCACAGGTTTGTCCAAAGAACTTGCCCTCAAAACTGAAAAAGGTGGATGTGAGAAAAATCTCAACTAACCGAGCTGTATCGGGATCCGTAAGGCAGTTAATTACCTCAATGGCCTCATTTATAGGGATGCAAGTGTAAAGGGAGACCACATCGAAACTAACAAGAATGTCCTTAGGGTCAAGCTTGATGTTCTTGAGCTCTTCAACAAAGGAAGTAGAGTCTTTGATGATAAAAAAGATAAGACAAAACATTGTAAAGACAATATAAATCACAATATTATCCATGAAAATGAAAAAATGTCCTTAATAGCATTAAGGATGAGAATTAAGAAAGTATATAGGAGTATTATTAATATATTCATAGTTTGAAATAAGCAAAGACATTACATAGTGGATTTTCCTCCCACAAGCATACAAAGACTTTTTTATGGTCTCTATTAATTCTCTACATAACTCAATAAAATTGGTCTGTACATATAAATATCTATATGTTAACGATATAATTTGAACCTTTTGAATATTAATTATACATATTTTGTGTTGTTTTACAAAATGTACATCTATTGTTATTTAATAAAATGGAATTCGAATATAGATAAAAATTACATACTTTCGTAAAGAATGTAAAATAAAGTTAAAATATTTTTTTCCATTGTGATTAATTATTAATATACAAAAATAAATTGATAATTATTAATATACAAACCTATGATGATATATATTTTAACATTGATTACCATGATTTACCATTAACGAGATTAATAATTTATTATCTTTTAAAAATCTCAAGATTTTTAATATAGTTATTTTATATTTTAATATTGATTACCATGATTTACCATCAACAAAATAGAAGATTGGATACTATTTCTTTTTTTAATAATTTATTGTTTTTAAAAATCCAAATTTTTAATACAATTATTTTCTAATAAAATAACAAAATTAATTGATAATGAAAAACATACACTATGCATATAAGCGATCAGTAATAAAATCTTAAAATTTTTAATAAATTTCTCATATTTATTAATTATGATGAGCTTAAAACCTGCCGATTACTAATTATTAAAAGTTTTGATTGAATTACTTTTGAAGAATAACAAAATAGGTTACAAAACCTATTAAATTTATACATTAATATTGATCATGTTATGAAATCTAAATCCTTTCATGTTCAATTATTTAACTAATAAATTATTTAGCTAATAATTTTTTATGGTAATTTGAAAATTTAAATAAAATAATTATTATTAATTATAATTAAATATAAATAATATATGTTTGAACTTCTTAAGTGGCTTACTTCATAAATATGAAATTTCCATAATTTTAATAAACATAGTATTTAATAAATAAATGATGTTTTTAGTATTTTTAATATAATTATTATTTAATATATAAATGAGTATGAAATTTTGCCAAAATTTATAAATTATATTTTTAAAAACAAAATTAAAAATAGATAGTTTATTAATGTGAAATATGCTATAATGGGTGTCTTATTAAATAGTTTATCACATCAGAAGTAATCTCTAGAAAACTCAAATAATTAACCACACAAAAAATTAATAAATCTCTTTCCACTCATTATTTTAATTTCTTTTCCAACATTATATATATATAATATATATAAATATATATATAAATAAACAATGTGTTGAAAGAAAATACATTATTATTGTTTAAAGAAATATGGATTGAATTGTGTAATCCATTTTAAGGAGTTTGGAAAAAAATATAAATATAAATAAAGCTGGAAAGCTGAGGTAATTTTAGAGGAGAAAAAATATTAGGTTTATGTAATTAGACATAAGAAATATAAAGTTTAATTTTCAATAATTTTATAATAATAGAGAAAGAAGTTTTATTTTTTAATTTTTCTAATTAGATTGATTTATGAACGAAATGATTATTTTAATTGATTTTTTTAATATGATGGAAAGTTATAAGCATTTTTTAAAATAAAATAAATAAAAATTTAACTTATTAATTTTATTTTTAAAAATATGGTAAAAAGAGATATTTTTTCACATATATATGAAAGATAATGATTTAATTACAATTTTGAATTTTGAATTTTTACTTTAATAAGGGTGGTGTTGGGTGTTGGAAGTTCGGACATTGGAGGACTAGGGGAGGCCACCATCCCACTACCTCCCATTGCATTTAATAAGGGCAGAGGAGGTGGAGTGGCCGACCCACCCCATGTAACAACCATACAAGTGCATTTACCATTTTCCATGCATATCCTAAATATCATTGTGGTTGAAGACACTAAGACCAAAGACCTTGATCTTTTATTTTTCCTTATGTTTAGGGTCTTCCTTCAACATAGGTGAGAAAATGCCCTTAGGAGATTGATAGTGGAAGGTATTTATTTAAATGAAAATTTCTAGAGAAGGTGCATAGTTGGGGGGATTTATCTTAAGCTCTAGCATTGCCTTTTTTCCATGGAAATGAATCGACATGCACATTAATTCTAGGTGACTTGGATTTAGGGAGGGAAATTACTCAGATCAGGCAATAGCCATTGAATAATTGAAAAGGGGAAGGACTGGGGAAAATAAGGGTGCATATCTTTAGAAGTTGGGAGCTACCCTGGAGTGTGATGCTACAAGAATGGGAGGAGTCAATCTTCATCCAACTCACATGTCCTCATTGGTTCAGTTCTAGACGGATAACTAGAATTGCGTAACTTTATGTATTTAAAATTTATTTGGTTTTTCCATTTCATTCCTTGGTTAAATTTTTAGTTGGTGAATATTAGCTTGTTATGGAATAAGCTCATTAGGGTTGTGTGACAGAATGAACCCTAACATCTCTCGATGGTTTCTTTACCCTACGAGGAGGCATTCACATGCCATTCCTTCTCATATGTCTTCCCTTTGTCTCAAATTGGTCTAGAAATTTGAATCTCCCTAACATCTAGCTATTTATGGTTTTCTTTATATACATCCCTTGTGTGTTTGGGTGTTGTTTGCAAGAATTCTATCTTAGATATTTCATATTTGAAGTAGCATGCCTTGGTAGTGAATGTAAAGTGGATGAGGTCTAGCAGAAGTGATCCTGAATGTAAGTTGCATGAGTAATCCTAAGATGTTGTAGTTATCTTCTACTCCACCAGCTTTCCTGAAATTTGTGTGGAAATTTGTCAACTTGAAACTTTGATTATCAATGATTGATAATCAGATTCTAATTCATAAATCTAAGAGGAGCTACCAACTGGGTTCCTAACCCTAGACACACCAAGGGAACATGGGACCAGTATCTGAACTCCATATGTCTTCATTGGAAAATGAAAACTCTTCTAGGTGGGGTCTTGAAGGAGAAACATGAAGACTGTAATGATATAATCTCTTCTTTAAATGAAATCAAGTGGGTGAAATGTTATAAGTCGTCCTGTCTTGCTATTTTGGATGGTTTGATTTCTGATCGTGAAATCCATCTTCAGTGCTGATACAAATCCTAAAAATAAAACCACAATTGAAAATTAACAAATAGAAACTCAAATTCTCAAAAATGAAGACTTCAGTAATAAATATGAATTCAAACCTTGTTTCCTACCTCAATAATTGAGTTACATTCATTTTTATAATTGGAGAAGGAAGACTCTAGAATTCAAAGAGATAATTCCTAGGAAGTTGAGAGTAAGTCTCTCAATTTTAGATACCTTTTTTTACTAAAGATAATTCTAGGATTTTTCTGGGGAGATGATTTCTTTTATTTTACACAATTTGAGGATTTTGCTATAAATCTAGAAAACTTAGATTTTTGAAGGAACTCTTCCTAAATATAGAGTGTTTTAAGAGGATACTCCTACATCATACTTTCTAGGAGAAAATAATACATTCATGTATCTTGTTGACAGAGTTCTTCAATACTAGTACCATATTTGCAAACTTTTGTTGCTAACATCCAAGTGGCGTCTTCAACTAGTTGACTCTTCCATTTGATGATGTATTGAAAATACTCCATATTCCTAGTTCTCTTAGCCAACCTTTTGTATATCCTTTATTCAATATGTTTTTTTAGTAATGGAGGAAGCTGCTTATCCCAATAGATAATATAAATTCCATCGTTGAAAGGTGTATTTGTGGAAAAATGTGTTGGTCCCTTAAAGAGGTATAGATCTGAAACATTAAATATTTGAGAATTGCCAAATTATTTGTGAAAATCTATTTCATAAGCATTTGAGGAGAATTTCCTTAAGACTTTGGATGACACAATATTTTAATTTTCAATTCATTAATCCGCCCCTTAGGAAACCGTTCTTTTTGAAGATGTGTCATGGCAATGTTCGAGTTCAAAATCCAGTTGTCTTCTATTTGAATATGCGATTTGTTAGTACCTACTACTACTTTATTTTAATTATTGATCGACTTTGTCTTCTAACTCCTACATACTCACTGCGAAATATTCAGCGTTAACACTCCTGATTTCTTATTTCCTGAGATTTATCAATTCATAGATTCATCTTGGGTGAATCCCATAGACAATTTGGAATGGAATTAATATTGTTATTCTATTAGGGGATTCATTATATCCAAACCCTGCTTCAGCGCGTGTCTCATCCCATCATTTGGAATGTTCATTAACCAAACTTCGTAGAATATTTCCAATACTTCTATTCACCACTTTTGTTTTTCTAGAGTCTAAAGATGGTATGTTGACTTGAAGTTGAGGTCGGTTCATAATTTTTACCATAAATTTCTTCAAAAATGGGCCACAAACTTGTTTTCACTATCAAATATAATACTTCATGGTAATTTATGAATATAACTACTTCTTTGAAGAATAATTTTGTTATGTTAGTTGCATCACTTATCTTTTTGTAGGCTATAAAGTGTTCTAATTTTGAAATTATGTCAACAACAAGATAAATCAAGTCATTTCCTATTTGCGTTCTTGGTAGTACTAGTACAACAACCATTCTTATATAGTCCCATGGACTATTTGGAATTAGTAAGGGATGATATAATCAAACACTGTAAATTATCCCTTTTTCATACTCATATATTTTTCATCTTTCTACAAATATTTTATCACCTATATACATTCCTAGCCAAAAATAAACGCCTGTAACTTTTCTATAGTTTTTTATTCTCCAAAATTCCCTACCAATCCTCCACTACATTTTTTTTTTGATCAAATTTTTTCTCATTAAATATATTGGTATGCATAATTTACTAGCTTTAAACAATAGTCTGTGTATAATGTAACCTATCTATGTATTTATGTCTCAACTTAAACGGTTTTCACAAGTTTCATAATAATATTTGAAATGTGAGTAAGATTTATACCTATCTTTCAATTCATCCATCCCTACAATATTCACCTAGAATTCACGCGAACTATATTGGTTCTACTTAATAAATTTTCCACTTCATTTGATTGTCCATTTTTATGCTTGATAATAGATGTAAAATTTTGAAGAATCTCAACCCATTTAACATGTTTTCGTCTCAATTTTGTTTGGTTGTTAATATATTATAAAGAATGAATATGAGCAGAAAGGATAAATTCTTTATCCATGAGGTAATGTGTCCATTTCTTTAAGGTTTTTATGATGGCATAGAAATCTTAGGTTTGTTAAATGACATAGAACTCTTTATCGTATGACAATTATTATTTTTTTGCTTGATTAAGTGTTTCAATGAATTGAGCAACTAGTCTCCCTTCTTGACTTAGAACAACTCCTATTGCAATTCTACTCACATTAGTCTCAATCTTGAAAGGTTTATTAAAATATGGTAGCACAAGGATAGCGTGCTCTATGCTTTTTTTCTATAACGAATCAAAGATTTTATTAGTAGATTCTTCCTAACAAAATGTTTAGTTACTTTATTGATTGTCTCTACAATTATAGCATTGATGCAACTGAAATTTATGTTGAATTTTTTATAGAAACTTTCCAAACCATGGAAGCTTCTTACCTCAAAAATCGTCCTCGGGGTATGGAATTTTACCATGGCATTTGTATTTTCCTAATTGATCTTTAAGCCATCCTTTGACACCAGAAAGCCAAAGTACAATAATTATCTCTTCATGAAGTTGCATTTATTCCAATTAACTAGCAACTTATCTTGTTGCAATTTCCTTAATACCATTCTAGCATGCCTTAAATGCTCTTGTTTTGTCTAATTGTAAATTAGGATATCATCAAAATAAAAAATAACATATTTACCAATGAATTATTTTAATACCTCATTCATCAACCTCATAAAGGTATTATGAGCATTGGTAAGCCTGAAAGGCATTACCAACCATTCATATAACCCATGATTAGTTTTAAATGTTGTTTTCCACTCATCACCTTCTCTCTCTCTTTTTTTTGGTGATATCCACTTTTTAAGTCTATTTTCAAAAAATATGCAACCCCACTTAAACAAATCTATAATATCATAAATCCGGGGTAACAAAAACCAGTAACTAGTTTTAATTTTGTTATTTCTTGGGAATCCTTACCCATTCTCCATCCTATATCCTTATTTGGAGTTAATATTTTTAGAAGAGCACAAGGGCTTAAATTTTATCAAATTAGACCCTTATCTAATAATTCTTGTACTTAGTTACTAATCTCTTCATTCTCTTCTAGAGTCATTTTATAACTTGATTTGTTTGGAAGGCTAGCAATTGGAATTAAATCTATGTGATGACTACTACTCCTTATGGGAGGAAATTTAATCAATAAGTCTTCCACTACAATATCAAGAAATTTGTTCAACATCGTTTTAATTTATTCTCAAAAATCATTCAAATTTGGTCTTCTGAGGATTTCTTTCGATTTACCAATCAAAGAAAAGTTTACTCTTCATGTTTGATTTCTTGTAGAAACTCCTAGTCACTAAGTAAAAATATTTTAGGATTATTCTCCTCTGATACACTTTCATTTTTTAAAGGAAAAAATGTATGTTTTTCACCATCCTTCTTGAAATTATATGTATTTTTCCTTCCTTCATGGACTGATTTTTTATGATATTGCCAAGGCCTTCCTAACAACACATGGCATACACCCATAGGAATAACATCACAAATCACTCTATCTTTGTAATTTCTTATTTGAAACTCTAATTCACATTGCTAATTAACTAGTATCTCATGTCCCTTCTACAACCATGATACTTTGTAGAGAGTGGGATTTATGGTTTTATTTAGTTTTAAGTTTTCTACCATTTTTGTAGATATAAGATTTTTCTGTACTTCGACTATCTATAATAACTTTGCAACATTTTCCCCTTGATTTAAAAAAAATTCTAAATAATATTTTTCTATGTGCCAAAGTTTCCTTCATTTCTTTAATAGATTTCAATAAATTTATTTTCATCATTAAATTTTGTCCAATTTTAGGTGCATTCTCATGTACATATGGTTTTATACTTAATGTATCAATGTGTGCAATATGTGTGCTTCCTTGGCTAGAACACTTCTCTGGACATTCATTATATTTATGACCAATTATATTACATGTATAGAATCTAAGTACAAATGTTCCTCCTCTACCATGTTGATTGGTTTTTTTTCTTGTAAAATATCCTCCTATTAATGATGATGCTGGCTTATAGGAATTGTGGCTTCTTGATAATGATGTTGGCTGATAGGAATTGTTTTCTCTCGATGATGATGATGTTCTTTCATAGGAATTTATTCCTTGTTATATTTAGATATTAAATATTCTAACTCATTTCCCTCTATTTGATTTTCCTCTACCTCTTGTTGTATTTTTCCCCTTCCTATCTGGCTTTGCTTCCTTATCAACTTCTCTTCTATCTTAAGGGATATTTGGTAGGCTTCTTCAATAACTGATACATAAAAAATAATTTACTCATCTTGTATTTCAAACTTTAATCCATTAATGTATCTAGCTAGCCAGGATCTTCTTCAACATCACCAAATCTTATGCTTAACCTATAAAATTCTTCTATATACTCTTTTACAGACATAGATTTTTACCTAGGATTATGAATTTGTCTGAAAAGGTTTAACTCATAGCACTAAATTTACCTTTCAATTTTTGTACCATTTTGTCCCAATTGATAATCTTCATTTCTTCACCTTGCTTGCACGTTGTCCCATCATAATGTAGCATGTCCCTTTTTTCTGTTTGCTACAAATTTCACCATCTTATCTTCGACTACATTTTCATAGTTGAGGTATTTATACATATCACTAATACATTCATTCAACTCTTCAGCATTTAGGTTCCCCTCATACATGGGAACTTCCATCTTTGGTCTGGTACTCAGATTGGCGACCATATAAATTATTCTTTCTTCTAAAATATTAGGTTCAACTTCCAACTCTTCTTCCTCAATGGCCTCTTCTTCGCTAATAGCACATGTATCAACATCTCATCTTTGGCTATTCCCCATAACATCGAGCCTTGTTCGTATAGTCTGGACTTATTCTTGTAAATCTTGATTTGCAGTTGGCCTTCTTTGTCCTACCATTTCTCTTATGGATTCTCGATCTCTATTTCTGTATTGTTCTTCTTAAAATCAATTACCCTTAAGAAAATAATTCTCTCTCTCTCTCTATATATATATATATATCACTTCATTTTAATTTTTTTAAGCCTTTAAATAATTTAGGAATCTTCTGCCTTCTCTTTTATATCTTTAATTTTCAATCTTCTGACACTATTTTAATACCAAGCCAAATCGATATAGCAATTAAAAAAATTATCAGGTATCATTTACCCTGATTATTACAAATAAGAATTTTATTTAGTTCCTTACTCTTCATTTATGGTCATATTTTTCTCGAAAATAAATCAAGCTCACTTGAACCAAAACATCAAGAAGAGGTCTCTTGGACATTATGCCTCTTGAGAAATCAAGATCAACATCTCATCTTTGGCCATTCCTCATAATATCAAGCGTTGTTTTCATAGTCTATACTTCTTGTAAGCTTGATTTTCATTTGGTCTTCTTCGTCCTACCACTACTCCTCCGGCTCCTCGATCTTTATATTCCACCTTGTTCTTCTTAAAATCAATTATCCTTAACAAAATAATCCTATATCTATATATATATATATATATATATATAATTCATTTTATTTTTTCTAAACCTTTAAATAATTTAGGAATCATCCATCTTTTATTTTATCTCTTTAATTTTCAAGCTTCTTACACTATTTTAATACCAAGACAAATGGATATAGAAATTAAAAAAATTATCAGTTACCATTTACTCTGATTATTACAAATATGAATTTTATTTTAGTTCCTGACTCTTCATTTATGGTCAAATTTTTCTATAAACAAATCAAGCTCACTAGAACCAAAACTTCAAGAAGAGGTATCTTGGACATTATGGTTGTTGAGAAATCAAGATTATTACATATTTGGGTTGATTTCTCTTAACTTGATAACTATTTGTGAATGTTTGTTGGCTTCTTATTAAATTTATGTTCCTTTTCATCAAGAAATTAACAAAATTAAAAAAACATGAATATCACAAGAGAAAAAGAACATAATAAATTAGGCTCCAATCTAGGGAAAAATCTTATAAGGGGGGATCTCAAGAAATCGTCCTCTTATAGAATCAGATGAAAGTGAGATATCTAAGACTCAATACCAATACAAAAAATCAACCTTCAAGATGCCAAGTCAAGCCCTTCTTCAAAATATCCTTCTAACAACAATTCCAACATTAGGTACAACAATAAGTTGATCCATGAGGATATTGGTGGCCACCCACCTATTCCTCTTGGACCCCCAACATTGTTTCATTTTAGTTTCCTAATTGCTAGCACAGTTTCTTATTTCAACATTTGTTTTTTTAGTCATGAACACCTAAAGGCATTTTGAGGCCCTAAATGGAATTTTTTGGGAGAATGTTTAAATGTAAGACTTTGGCTAACATTTACTACCAAAATTTTCTATCCTTGGATATATCTTTTGAATGGGCTATTGTGCACGCCAAACAGAGATCATATGTCAAATTTATGACCCCATGAAGTTGACATTCTAACTAACACTAATGGGGGTAATAAGATTTTGGTGCTTTATTTCCTAGGGTTATCTTTTTGTATGTTTAAGATTTTCCATTATTTCTTCTTGATAAAAAGGCCTAAGAGCCTCATTGTAAGTCAATTAAGAAGGGATGCAGTTGTCACATCTCCTCTCAGAGATAATTTACCATCGCTTGAGTTATTTTTCTTGTTTTTTCATGTAAATAAATTTAATAGTTATTCTTTATTAATTGAATTTGTGTTCTTTTGTATCTCTATGTTTCATTTAAATATATATTTAATTTTATTATTTCATAAATATGGATCAATGGTATTAGAGTGGTCAACTCTTTCGCTTTTTTATATGAATGTCCCCAATGAGATCAAGGTATAAGGATTTGGGACTTGAATTGGTTGAACCCTTGCAACACCAGTCCTCCAAACCCTGAGGGCCTCCCATGGTGGAAGAAATGGAAGACAAGGGACTAGAAGATCCTTTCAAAATGTTGCTTGAAGAGGCCCTTGAGAGACAAAGGAATGAGATAATGGATAATTTTTCCCATATCCTTTGGTGGGTATTAGCAAGAAAAATATTTTAATCCAACAATTACTTTGGAGGTACCAACCCCTTTAAGGTACAAGTTGAATTTGACATTCCTATATTTGAAGGCTAGATAGACACAAATGCCCTACATAGATGGTTAAATATGTTAGAAGGATATTTTTTGTTCAATAATTTTTTTGATAGGATACATATTACTTTTATACTCCTCAAGGTCACCCCCCATGTAGAGTAATGGTTGGAAACTTACTAGGAGAAAAGGGATGTTGTACAAGAAAAATATTACCCTATAAAGAGCTATGAAGATAAGTGCATAAAATGGATCACATTACGATAGGAAAGGGACCCAGACATGTTAAAGTTCATGAATATTTTCCATACCCTATGCGCGAAGTTGGGTATCAAGGATTCTAAATGGCATATGGTACTCAAGTATCGTGGTTTTCTACACAAATAAATCCAAGAATAAATTTAGTTCCTAGACATATCTTCACTGGGAAAAACATGTCGATATGCTATTAAGATCGACCAAAATTTGAAATAGAAGAAGTGAGACTGCAAGGCTTTGGATTTGTGAATTTGAAGTGGGGAAAGACACTGCAAAACTGCATAACAAAGGACAAAGCTAAGGTGGAATCACCTAGGACAACCCATTGAAACAACAAGCAAATAAAAACACTGCGAAGACATAGAAGGACATAAGAAAGCGGTGTGAGTTCCCCAAAATCCCTACTAACAAAAAAAATGAGTGTCACATGAGGCGCTCACTAGCAGTCAAGCTAAAAGATTCAGAGTAAAATGCATGTTTTCACTCTGAGTCATAACCAAACAAGGGGAGTGTCTAGATTTAGGCCTAAGATCTAGAGGAGGGGGAGCGTCTCTTCAACTCACCGATGTGGGTGAAGGGTTCTCTACTACAGTTCATTGTCAATAGTGGGAACCAAAATAACCTCATCTCATTAGAGTTCATTAAGAGGTTGGGCCTGCCAACCACACCACACATGAAATCATATCCCATTAGGTGGCTCCACCAAGGGAGAGATCACCACCTCAAACAACAGTGCGACCTTCCATATAACATCAAGTTCTTCATGGATGAGGTAGTGTGTGATGTTTCTCCCCTTGATTTTTCTGATGTTTTATTAGGCCAATGATACATATGGAATCATCATGTTGTGCGCGAGTCCAAACCTTGTAATTTTATTTGCACAAAGAACTATACAAGATACTAGAGGTAGCCCCACCCACCACCATTTTTTTTATTTTTACTAAGAAATGTAGTAAGATCATCTCCCAAACTAGGAAAATTGTTTTCTTTCTGATTCACTCTCAAAGTAAGGGGAAGATCATGGCCATACCCATGGACCCTAGAAAAGCTTCCTCCACATAGCATAAGCAAGTTGATAACATTGTGGAAGAGTACATGAACATCTTTTCCTCACTCGTAGGGGTACTCTTGCACTATCAAGTCAAGCATTTGATCGATCTAACTCCTAAAGAACCTCTACTGATTGGGCTAATATATCAGCACTGTGTTATGGAACATGATGAAATCAAGTGGCAGATCTAGGAGTTGTTATAAAAAGTGCACATTAGATGAAGTTCTTCACCTTGTGGGAGCCCTGCTGTACTACTATAGAAGAAACATGGGACCTAGAGAGTATGCATGATTATCAAACACTAAATAAAATCATTATTAGGAACAAATACTCGATTCCATTGATTGATGACCTTCTTCGCTAGCTCAAGGGGGACAAGTAATTTAGCAAGATTAATTTGAAGTTTTTTATGACCAAGTTCCAATACAACCCACAGATGTATGGAATACCACATTCAAATATGAGGGGGGTCTGTTTGAGTGGTTGGTCATGCCCTTTGGGTTGAAACATGCCCCTTCAACTTTTATGAGGTGGGTGGATGACATATTACTACCTTTCTCCACTTGTTCATGGTTCTATACCTGGATGACATCCTCAACTTCAATAAGAGTTCGGTAAAGCACGTGCAACATATTTGGCAGGTCATTTAAACTCCACAATAACACAAACTATGTGCCAACATGGAGAAATTCTCTTTTGGCATGAACAAGGTTAAATATTTCAGCTATATAATTGATGAGTAAGGGGTGCATGTGAATCTAGCTATGATCCAAGTCATTTAGGATTGGACAACCTTGACAACTATAACAGAGCTTTGTAGCTTTTTAGGCCATGCCAATTTCTATTAAAGGTTTGTGTTGGCATTATCTCATATCACATGGCCTTTGAGTCAAGTTATCAAGGGTGGAGTAAAATAATTCTTCTTTTGGTCTAGGACATGAAAAAAGGCATTCGTTGAGTTGAAACACCACATGTTCTTTGTGCTATTACTACATTGCTAAACTTGTAACAACCATTTGAGATTGAGATAAATACCTCTAACTATGTTATTGGTGTAGTTCTCACCCAACAAGGGCATCTGTTGTCCTATCACAGTGAGACACTCTCTGATACTATTCAAAAATACCCCACCTATTATAAGGAAATGTATTGCATCGTGGAGGATCTCCAACAGTCGAAACATTACATTCTGCAGAAGGAGATGATCATCCACATAGACCACTAACCTCTTCAGTTTATGCAGAAACAAAGGAAGTTTCACAACGATCACCATCATAAATGGTCAAAATTTCTACAACAATTCCAATTGAACATTAAATACAAGAAGGGAAGCATCGATAATGTTGCAGATAGCCTTAGTCAGCCCCCAGCTATGGCACTGGCCATTTTTCTCGATTCTTGTGGACATGAAACTTTTAGATGTGTAGGTTTTAAAGTTGTACATAAATTACCTTCAAAGTAATTGTTAAAACATAAAATAAACAATGGTGAGAACATAAAATATTAAACAAATATACACAGAGATTTTCCCTTAAATCCCAAAACAGGGACTACCAGTTTGATTTTTCATTATTTTTCTTTCATTGTTACAATACATATATATACATGTTGAAGCATTCCTAAAACCCTAATCCGTTAACCTTGTATTGGGACATAACCATAATTCCCTTAATTTGATATACAAAATACCATGGGCAAAAACCATCATGCCCAAAACCATCTGCAAAACCCATGCACAAGACCATGGATAGTCCACCCAACCACTATGGGTTCTACAAAAAAAATTGTCAGAGCGTTTCCCTAGACCCTGTGCAGGAGGGCTACTGCCCACTAATATACCCGTTGCAACAAATAAGGGTGGCAATAACCACCCCTCCTGTGACCCTCCCCCCCCCATGCATGTGACTAGTCATGGAAAGAATATAACACACACCCAATATTGTCCCACTTGTTTTTTTCTTTTCCACACAGGGGGTCACATGAGAGCTTAGTCATTGGTCTAACTCTACAATTCCCATTGTTTCTCTAGACCAAGAAAATTTCTCAATGCTCATAGACTTCATCAATGCATCTGTAAAATTATTCAAAGTGTCCACCTTTACTGGTAGCACCTTTTTGTCCTCAACGATATAATTCACAAAGTGATACTAAACATCAATGTGCTTTGTCTTTATTTTTCAAATAAAATTTCACTTTAGCTATCACAATCTATCCTTATAGCTCGTTCTACCAACCCCATACTTGAACACAATATCTGTAACCAAAATTCTTCCTTTCTTTCATGAGTGGTTCCCATGCATTTATAATATATAGTTGAAAGAGCCACTACAAACTATCTTTTGCTCATCCAAATGATTGCTCCTCCAAATATGTTAAAAACATACCCACTTGTAGATCTTATCTGATCTAGGTCTCTGTCCAAGTCTACATCAACAAAGCCATGGATGTCCAAAACTCTATCCAATCTTGGTCTTCCTTGGTAGCACAGACCATAATCACTAGTGCCATGCAAATACTTGCAAACCTGTTTCACTATTGTTCAGCGCTCCTTCCTTGGTTTTAACATAAACTTGCTCAATACTCCCACTACATGTGAAATGTATGGTCTTGTATAGGCCATTGCATACATCATGCTACTGAGTAGACTTTCATATGGAACATAGGACATGTTCTCTTCCTTTTTTTGTGCCTTGGGACACTATTCAATAGATAACTTTACACCTACAAGAATAGGAAACTTCACTGATTTACTATCCCGCATATTAAACCTCTGCAGTATTCTTTAGACATACTTCCTTTGGTTAAGCCAAACCATTCTCTTTTGCCGATCTCATTTAATTTCCACCCCCAAAATATAGTTTGCAGCACCAAGATCCTTCATGTCAAATTCAAAGGACAATTGGGTCTTCAAATCATCTATAATTTCTTTTCCATTTCCAATCAACAACATATCATCCACATACAAGACCAATTAAATAACATGGATTCCAATTAATTTAAAGTACACAGAATGATCCTCTTTGCTTCTTTTGAAGCCAAGCATATATATATAATTTTTTATACCACATCCTTTGTCACTATTTTAATCCATTTTAATCTTCATACCAATTCATTCTTACCCTTCACTGTAAATCCTTGTGGTTGCTTCATGTAGATCTCTTCTTCTAGATCCTTGTAAAGAAATTTTGTCTTCACATACATATGTTCTGCCTCAAAATCAAAAGCAACAACAACAGATAAAAGAAATCAAATAGAAGCTAACTTGGAAATAAGAGAAAAAATATCACCAAACTCAATTCCCGCCACCTAGGAATAACCTTTTTCCTTTTGCATTCATCTTCTTCTTAAACTCCCATTTTCTCTCAATTGGTTTCCTTCTAGCTAGCAACTCCACCAAATCCCAAACCTCGTTGTTGTCTAAAGATTCCATTTCATAAACCATGGCCTCCTTCTAGAGTTTTCCATCCTCTTAATCCACTGCCTCCCGAATAGTTCTGGGACCATTATCAGGAATGGATAAAGAAAAATTTGAACATAAAATAGGTGGACTCTACCTTCTGGTTACCTTCTCTCTCAAACTGATGTTCTCAAATCTGTAGTTTGTGGCTCTTCCTCTTCTCATTCATGTTCTACTATAGAGTCTGATTCTTCTTCCTTTAGCTCAAACTCTATCTTCTTAGGTTCCTTTGGTAGGACTTCATGTTTAATAACATTTCATCTCTCTAAACACCACATCTCAGTTGTACATAACCTTCCTTGTTTTTGTGTTCCAAATATTTTAACCTTTTAAACCATGCTTATCGCAATAAAGTGGCACCTTTCATATTTACTATCCAACTTGATTCTTTTCTCCTTTGGAACATGTACATATGCATCACAACCAAATACCCTCAGATGTGAAAGAGAGGTTTTTTTACCAATCCATACCTCATGTGGAGTATCATCCTCCAACGCTAATGAATGTGATCAATTAACCAGGTAACATGTAGTCTCCACCTCCTCTACCCATAATTCTTGTCCTAACTCGGCACCACTGAGCATGCTTCTTGCCTTTTCCATCAACGTATTGTTCATTTTTTTACAAATCCATTTTTCTGAGGTGTTTATGGATTAGTCTTCTACCATGCTTTACAAAAATCTTCAAATTCCTTCTTGGAGAAATCTCCACCATTATCTGTCCTCAACACCTTTATCTTATTCTCTGTTTGGTTTTCCACCAGAGCCTTAAATTCTTTGAACCTTTCAAAGACTTCAAATTTATTCTTGAGGAAATATATCCATGTATTCCTTGAGAAGTCATTTATAAATTATACATAATACATAGACATACGTAGTGATGAAACCGACAGAGGTCCAACCACATCAGTATGCACAAGCTCTAATATCTCTTTCGCCCTCTTAGCACAAGAGGGGAAACACACCCAATTCTGCTTCCCATATACAAAATGTTCACAAAAATCGAAATATAGAGAGAAATTAGACATACCTTCTACCAAGCCATTACCATGAAGTATTTAAAGACCCTTCTCTCCTATATGTCAAAACATTTGATGCCATAGCATGGTCTTTTCTCCAAATGCCACTAGATTTTCTGCTCCACATTCACGAACAATAAAACTATTGCACCCATCAATAACAATGCTACCAAGAAGCTTGTACATGGTTCCAATACAAACTCCCTGCATCAAAACTAGTGCTCCCAGAACCATCTCCTTATCGAAAATTGTTTTTACACCTACATCATCCATATTTCTTACAAAAATCAAATTTCTGACCAATGCAGGAATATGAAAAACACCAATAAGTTTTGTAATCCTTCCATCTTGCAAATTTAACATCAATTTTCTGCATTTGATGATTCCAGACTTCCTGTCATCCCCTAATAAGACACCACCACCATCATATTTCTCATACTCGCATAACCACTCCTTATGGGAAGTGAAGTGAAAGGATGCACCTAAGTCAATCAACCATGCCTCATGATATACATGTGTACTTGAAGAAGAAGCCAAGTACACATTCCCACCTTCATCTCAGGTGGAGTTCGCCTCTACAGAAGGAACATCATCAGATCCGTTTTCTTTCTGAGGAGCTTTAGATCTACCTTCTTTTTTGTAATGCCCTTCCTTTCTGCATTTCCAACACACCTTTACAGGATTTCCTAGAGATTTAGATCTCCCACTCAAGGACTTATTTTTGTTTATGTTATGGGGCCATCCTCATACAAACAAGGAATATCCATTCTGGCTCTCCATATTCTTCAGTTTCATCTCCTCTAACAATAATGATGATACTATTTCATTAAACTTCAAGGTAGTTGTATTGCTACCTATTACAACAACTAGACTATCCCACAAATATGGTAGACAAAACAGAAAAATGATGCACTTATCTTCATCTAAAATTTTAATATCAATAGATAACAATAGGCTTATCACAGTATTAAAGGCATTAAAATTCTCTTTTACTCAGTCTCCATCCTTCATCCTCAGATTATACATATTTTTCCCTAGGAAAAACTTGTTCCATAGAGACTTATCCAAAGTCCCTAAATTGTCCCACAAAGCCTTCATCATAGCTTCCCCTAATACATTCAATAATACCGAATGTGAGAGACAAAATCGTATTTTTCTCTTCTCCTTCTAATCTGGCTTCACCTAGTCATCTATCGACACTCCTTTTGGTGCCAAAATAGGATCTACATCAATCCATTGCTCTCGGTCCACCAATAGATCATCCATCTTGAGATTCCAGAACTCAAAACTCTCACCGTTAAATTTCTCAATCTCTATCTTTCCACTGTTTGCCATCTTCTTTCACCACAATAATTAATCCCATAGATCTCCCATTGAATTTGGTCTACCATAGACCCGAGTAAAACTCCTCAGCAACAAAGGCATTCCCTTGAAGCAAAAACAACTCTGAAACAAAATGTAGGTTATAACCCTGTACAAAAATTAGTTGTAAACGAATTCTTAAAAAATGAAATAAACAACGGTGAGAACATAAAACATAAAACAAATAGACATAGATATTTTCCCCTGGATCCCAAAATCGAGACTGCTAGTTAGATATTTCATTATTTTCTTGTTAACGTTATAATACATATATATACACATGTCGAAGAATTTATAAAACCCCAATCCATTAACCCCGGACTAGAACATAATTGTATTTCCCTTGACCGAATCTATAAAATACCATGGGAAGAAAACCATCATGCCCAAAACCATGTGCAAAACCCATGCACAAAACCATGGATAGGCCCATCCAACTATTATTGGGTCTGCAAAAAACATTCCCAGGGAAGGATGGCTACCGCCCCTTGCGAACCCCCCTGTTTCAACCAGCGCAACGAACATGAGGGTCTATCGCCCCCCTTGTGACCCCCTTGTTCGTGAAACTAGTCATGGAAAGAATATAACACACACCCAACAAGATGGTCATAACCATACAAAAGTGATCCAAAATTCACCACCACATAATAGATATTGACAGGTGGTAAGAAAGTACCACGCTTCCGCCTCCAAGATGAACTATTATTCTACCTAGGGCACCTTTTTGTTCCTTCAAGTGAGTGTACCATGTTGATTTGGGAGGTAAACTATAGTTGAGTCATTGGACACTAGTTTGGAGAAAATAGTGGCAGTACTGGATTCTCCAAAACTTCAACAATATGTTGGAAAATATATCAGATCCTACATTGAAAGTGTCATTGCCAAGTTAACCATTAAGAAGTTAGGCCTGTACAATGCTCTACCTACTCTTAGCCAGCCTTGGGAATCCATCTCCATTGATTATATATTAATGAATATGCTCATTCATATATTTTCTAAAATGGTTGACTACCTGTAAGAAGAGTATCATAGTAGAAGACACTGCCAAATTTTCTTTGAACAAGTGTCGGTACATTTTTGGATCCAGTATACAGTGATGCCATTTGGACTCAAGAATGCACCAACAATATTCTCGTGCATAGTCATTGCGGTGTTAAAAGAGTTTATTCACAAATTCTTAGAGGTTTATATTATTGATTGGACAGTGTTTGGGCTAGTAAAGCACCATGTAGCCAGTCTATGCTTAATGTTGGATATGTGTTGCAGGTATCAGATCACGCTAAACCTAAAGAAGTGCTTATTATGTGTCCCTTTTTGGAGTTTGCTGGGTCATGTGGTGTGCAAGCAAGGGCTAATGGTGGACCCTGCTAAGGTCACGGTCATAGTCAATTTAGAGGCTCCAAGGAGTGTCAAACAACTATGTGAAATGCTAGGCCATACTTGATATTATCGAAATTTCATCAAGGCATATGCTCAGATTACCGCGCCTATGGAGAAGCTATTAAAAAAGGATGGTACATTATGTTGGGATGAAGAATGTTAGCGCAGTCTAGATGTATTGAAAGAAAAAATAGTCACCATGCCAATCCTGGTCTTCCTGGATTGGAAGAAGGAATTTCATGTGCACATTGATGTCCTATGTATTGCATTAGGAGTAGTGCTAACACAGGCTGGTGAAGGAGAGATGGATCATTCTATTGCATTTGCAAGCAAAAAAATTGTCAAAGAAAGAGAGACTTACTCAACGACAGATTGCGAAGGATTAGCTATGGTGTACACGCTCCAAAATTTCTGACACTATCTATTGGGTAGACATTTCATGATGTAGACAGACCATACTACATTGAACTATCTAGTCAATAACCTGTGTTGGGGGGGGGGCGAATATGTAGATGGATGTTGTTATTTCAAAAATGTGATTTTGAGGTAA
>APFE030686786.1:239859-252417 GCA_000404065.3 Pinus taeda | reverse complement strand
AGGAGCGCCACGATGCTGCCATGGAGATTGAAAGAAATTTGCGCGATTTGCATCAGATTTTTCTGGATATGTCTGTGCTTGTAGAAACACAAGGAGATCAACTTGGTGACATTGAACAACATGTTTCTCATGCTTCTTCCTATGTCAACCATGGAACTCAGCAGCTTGAAGCTGTCAAAACGCATCAAAGAAATACTCGGAAATGGACATGTATAGCCATTATTTTGATACTGATTATCATTATTGTTATTGTTGTTCCGATTGCAATTAGTCTTTCTAAGCATAAAGCACTAGTGAATAGTATTTGGAACCGTGCATACTAGTGGTTAAGGACGAAAGAGGCTCACGGGAATTTGCCTCACAGAATGGGGCAGATACTACATACTCCTTGAGACAGATACTCTATATCTCCAAGGTCTACTCCCCTTGTCGTGTTGCTAGGAACCTCAATTATCCCTCAATGTTGGACAACTTGCTTGCTGACTCGACACACTTCATCATAAGATCCTCAATTTCAATGTTTTGCTACAAAATTATGCCTTTGAATTTCTGGATCTTCTCCTTCAATTCCATAAGATCTGCCCTAAAATGTTCAATCTTATCCTAATGGCTATTGACTAAAAGTGTTGTAGCCCTACTGGAAGCCCCTGCATCTAGTTGCACCTCATCAATGGACTGACCCAAAGATGGATGCTCAACCACCTCCACCATGTCTCCAACTTGAGCTCTAAAATAGCTCTCCAAGGATGACTCATGATGCCCAACATCCTTATCTGATTCATGCTCCTTTGTGTGCTTTCCCTGCTATATCAATATCTCATCACCCTGATTGGCTCCTCCTCGGTATTTTCCACTCATGGGGACAATTTGTTGCTCATCATACTCATTCATCAAACATGGATGCATGTTTGGGCTACTGTCAACATCTCCATATGATTGTTCATGCCTTCCAAGGGTGTCTTCATGAAAACCAATGGGCTTATCCATCACCATTTCTTGAGTCTTCAATGGAATCTCCAAAAGAGTAGACTCATGACATGATTCAACCATTTTTTATTCATGTCTCTCCTTGTAACCATGCAAGTTAGATCATTTTGCATGCATCTCTTGTCCAACCATGGACCCTTCAATCCTTCCCTCAATCAACTAACTAGAGTTCTCTACCATTTCTTTCTCTTCTTCAATTTTTGGAGTCTCATCTACTTCTTTGTCCTTTTTACATGTGTGATCTCGTGTCCACAATCCTTGACAACTGAAGTAGATATTCCCTTTAATCATTAGATTTTTTCTCTTGCTCGGGGGCTCTCGAGACTACTTTTTCTTTGGCTCCTCATCCTTCCCAGATCTGAATCCTCTAAAAATTATTCTCATAAATTTCTTCTAGCGATAGGCTCAACACTAAGGGTTGTGATTTTCCTTGACTCATACAACTTTTGTTGGCCTTTGCCCAAGTCACTTCAGATCCTTGATGGATCCTTCATAAGCCAATAAAATTACATATTTTTAAATGCCTTTATTAATTTCAAAGGTTATCTACCAAAATTCTTGTGGCACAACTTTATTTAAGAAAAAGCACTGAAATGACAAGACAGTCACAACAATAAGACATCTATCTTTGAAATCATCATACCATCAACAACACAAATATCAACGTCAACTCATACACTTAGCTAATTCCACAGCCTCCAAATCACACTCTACTATGGTAACTCAACAACTCATCTCACAACCTCAAGCTCAATAGAGTCTCTGCATCATACTTAGAAACAAACGCTAACTAGGATCAACAACCAAAACTACATGCTAGCTTTGGCAAGGACATATCAACAACATTGTCATAACTCTAGTTGTAACAACAACCACATACAAACTCAATATAACTCTCAAAGTCAACAACATACAATAGAGGGATTTTACAAGAATACAATGCATAAATATGGGCTCTCAATATCAACTATATAGGACCTTGCCACTGATCTTGAAGGTATTGTCAACAACAATTAATGCCCATAACATTTGAAGCAAGAAAAATGTATAAAACAAAACCCTTAACCATTCTCATAAGCTTCATTTGGTTTCTGCAATAACACATTGTACCAACACCATATCTCAAGCTATGTGAAACATATAGGGAAAATATGTTGAGGCTCAGGATGAAGTGAACTTGACCTCCAAAGATTAATTTGGCCAACAATTAAATCACTTCGTATTGCAAGATATCAACAGGTTCACAATTATTTTCAAGGACACTTATCTCACAATCAACCTGTTAAACATACATTTCAATTATAATTTTGGCATGTGCTATTAAAATTTCCTTCCCAAAGCAACTTGAAAAGCCACAAAAATTTATGAGTTTATATAGTTATGGTTCACTATGAGATATTGTCAAATGGTTTGCAGGCAATGCGTTGTAGGTGTCTTACTTGGTTCTTATTCAAACACATATAATTTTGGCACAAATACTAAGATAATGCTTTAGAATAATGATATGGTGACTCTATTAAGTTCAACAAGCACACATAGTCTTAGAACACCACTTCTCATTAAAACGTAACTTCAGAAAATACCAACAATCTTCTAGGAACACATTGTCCCGTCATAGACTCAACAAATGCAAAAATGAAACATAATGGGCAGAAAAAATTGGTATATATATACAACCAAATGAGTCTTGAATGCAAAGTTTGCTTCAACATTAAATCTTAGTAGCCTCAGAAAGCTACAGTAAGGAACTCACCCCATTTATGTATTCAACACAACCTCAAATGTATATTCTTAGTTAGCAAGGTATAAAACATTCCCCTCCATCAATAAAATCATCCAACAGAAAGGTAAACACTCAGCCAATATCAGTGAATAGAATTCATCCTGTAATTAGAATAATAACCCAGCCTGAAGATGACCACAAACTCTGAGAAATCAACCTATTGTTCTGACAATTTCTAGTGACCTCCTTGTGACATTTTAGGTTTAGCATTGGAATCACATTTATTATGATAATATGAGTGACTTGACCAAAGAATTCTCTACAATTGAGAATTGTTCCCTCCAAAATACAACCCCTCCTTTGTTGTTAGTATCGAGACAGGAAAACTCAATAAATAATGCAAAGATAATACTGAGTTTAGAAATACATTTCCAAACTTAATCAGTGTAATGCACAATATTCGTCTCCACATTGATATTATTTGATCCTATGAGATATATTTAGAAAATGAATTGATAGGACAATGTTCTCTTGCCAATGGATAGAAATTTGATCTTACACCAGATCATAAACTATGCATTCGTGTTTCAAATTAATCGACCACTGTTATAAGAACCTTCATATGAGAAATTCATCCCTCATATAAGAAAACCCAATAATGATTCTAATAATCCCACTTCAGAAGAATGATTTAGCTTTAGATTTCATTTTTAGAATTTGAGGTTAAAATTTGGTCTTAACTACTTAATGGATCTTTGTCAATGAATTCCCTAATTTTGGCTCTCTCCAAGCTAAAGAAGATCGCCCTATTTATTAAGAGGAGATTTGGGCTTAAGAAATGTCCTCGAACCTAACCAACAAGAATGATTCTCAACCTCTTCAAACTCCTGCCCAGAATTAACTTTGATACTCAAGGATTTAATTTCTTCAATAAGAATGGTACGCTTGACCCTTCCAAAGGAATGTAGGTCAACTTTCAAGATAAAAATTTGGTTTCAGCTTTTATGCTTACGACCCTAAATTTACATTTATTTGGATAAATATTAGGCTACAACTTCTATGCTTTCCACACCAAAATGTATTACTCTTGGCCTTATAAAGAATAAAATATTTGGGCCTTTAAATAATATTCACTCCCCCTTAATTAAAATTTTAGCTGAAATTATTTTTATTTTTATTTTCTTTTAAATCCAAGCAACAACCTTTCAATAAATAATTAGGCCAAAATATTTTCCCTACAAAAATTATCTTTCGACCCATTCAACAAAAGATTTGACTCAGCTTGTGGACATTGATTCCTGCCTCAAGAAAATATATAAATATTATGTCCCAATGAATTTTTTCTTTTATAAATAGAATGAAGAATTCAACCTCTTGTGAATTTGGTCTGAATAAGTAAAGAAACTCATATAGAGATGCTCCAAAAAAATCATAAAAACTACAATCTCGATCTTCCTAACAATTAGGTATCAATCTTGATTTCAAAACTTCTCCTTGAAATTAAGTTTCTTTCTCCAACACCTGCAATTTATAAATTCGGTCCAACAATTCTAACAAGCAAAACCCTTAGGCTGGCAGGAAAACTAGCTCTAATACCACTGTAGTATCATGATTTATAAACTTTTCCTCTTTTTCATTCTTCAGAAAATTTAACAAATAATTTTCCATAAAATTTACACCAAGGCTCTTTGAAAAAACTCAATAAGAAATACACAAACAATATTGATCTGACAATCAACCTTATTTTATTCACTGGAATAAGATATTATATGCCAAATTAGGATAAAAAACCAGAGAAACAATGACAAATATTTAAAATGGTGCAAATCCAGTTAAGAGTTGACTGCATGCAGTTGTTATCTCTTTCAGTTCTAGGCACTACTCTTCATGGCTGAATTGAATCTCATGCTGGATTTTTTGTCTTCAGCATTCTAGGGAACCATGCTTGTCCTCACTAATGCATTGATCAAAAGGCTGGAGTAATTATTTGGCAATTTAACTCCATTTGAAGCTGACCTCTTTGACAATAGCAAGAAGCTTATTTAATGAGCCTTATTATAAGTACAATTTGAAAATGGAATTCCCCATTTGCCTTTTTGTTTACACAAACTATCTCTAGAAATTAGCTGCAAATAGGCAACCTGAGAAATGGAACAAACTCTCTTGTTGGTTTAATGCACTCAGGGAATTTGATTGGACTATGGAAAAACAGATAAGCGTTGTTGAAACCCCACAAATGCAAGCAACCATAAGCATATTAACCCAGAGGATTGTCTAGTGGGCAAGAGACAGCAACATGCCAAAATAACATCTACAATAATGAGACAGCCTGATATCTAAGAGTTCCAATTCTGCCTTTATGTACAATACATTATACTGTTATCCAAAAAGGATGTATCAAGCTTATAGTAGCAAAAAGGCAAATAACCTTTTCCTGGAGTTTGTTAGAGTTCAGCCAACATTTACACTGAGATTTTAGCTTTGAGTTCAACAAAAAGATTTCAATAGCTCAATACAATAACCGTACAAAATTGAAATTAGATAATGTTGTACATATCTAGAAACATTTTCAACCCATCATGCACACAACATGTTCTTGGATTAGGAGAGCCCTTTATAGGGTTATGCCCATATTATATCCATGAATACTCATCAGCTCGAATATTTGTCATCTCGCCGTTGATTGCTGGCACTTTGATTGTTCTCTTCACCCGTTATTTCCTGTATAGAGTGCAAGTGGCGATACAATCCAACTGGTTGTACAATAGGGGGCATCACCCTAGGGCGTGGAACCGAAATGTTATGGGTTGAGGTAGACTGCCCAATGAATGAATTTGGTGCAATTGGTGGAAACAACCAGGGCGTTCGATGATCAAACGGGAGAGGTGGACGTGATGAATCAAATGGAAAAGGAATCAATGAACCCCCCATATTTGGATCCACATTATTCTCATGAAATAAACGAACTTGACAACTTGAAGTATGTTGAGATGTGGAAACTTCAGCTGTAACAAAAAAAAACACATTGTTATGCAATTGCATTGAAGGCGATGAAGATAATGATATTTTGAATTTCACATAAAAAGATACATCAATTGATATTTCCATACCAGTATTTTGTAAAATATAACCTTGTACCCTTCTAGATGTGTGGTCCAGATTGATTTCTTTTGTAGAAGAAATCTCCAATTGTTCGTTCATGCTTCTTTTCCTTCCACGACACCGTCCAACCTTTAGAAACTGTGGTCCATCTTTTCTTGATTTCAATCTAGGAACACTTTGCCCCCTTTTTTTGGTTGGGCTCAAGAAACTATGTCGCCTCTTGGTAGTGACCTTGGATGGAGTTACAACATCAAATTTCTTATTATTGTACTCTTGGCTTACATTTTTTACCAATTGATTTAGTGCATATGCCTGCTCCAAAGTTGTGGGTGTTATTTGTAATAAACCCCTCAATCTCTTATGAGTTGATGACATCACAAGTTTAATTTCCTCATCGATTGTTAGGGTGCTATCTGGCTTTACAATGGTTGAATCAGTGGAAGGAGAAGCTGGAAGGTTCAATTCAATTTCTGGGGTCATTACAAACGATTCATTTAAATCAAGTAAATATCCAGGTCTTTCTGTAATAGACCTAGAGACATTAGGCAATTCATTGCCCCCCGAAACATTGCTAGTCACTACCATCTCAACTTTCAAAATATGCTTACAAATATTGCCATTTAGGGCCCATTTGCAATTACAAAAGTTTAGGTTCAGCCCTTTATAGATGACATGATACCATGTATCACGAGTTGCCATAGTTTGGCTACGAACCAAATACTCACTTTCCTTGTTTCCATCAGCCATACAATCTTCATCTGGGATATTCTTTGCTTTGCACGCACTTAAATTTATTTGTTGCTCAGTTTTTGAAGCTCGGACAAAACCAGCTTTTTTTAGACGTTGCATGTGAATGTAATACAACTCAACCTTTTTTAATAACAGGTGCAACAACCAATCCACCCTTCTATGGGACGCATTGTTCTTCTCACAAAGGTACCTTTGCTTTAGATACCGGTGATAAGATTCGATAGCATTATTAGTATCCTGGTTGGAATGTGGGAAGTCCCTATATGCTTTTGCCCACATATCTAGAATAAAAACATATATTAAATGTGAAGAAACAATAGAAAATGGTCGATTACAAAATAAACTGATAAAATGCAACTTTAAGAAACTTACATAATTTGTTGTTGTTTAACCAGTTGGTTGCAAAATAATCCAAAAACACAGTTTCTTCTTTGAATTCATCAAAGAAACTTTGAATTTCATGTTGCACAGATGCATCATCTTTACACGAATGCATGATTAATCCTAGAGCACAGAAGATACAGACTTTATTTTCCTTTCCCCTGACTTTAGTTCCGACATTTTTCAACCACGCTCTACGGACATGCCATACACACAATAATAGTGTACAATTTGTGCAAGTCCTGAAATAATATAACATTATAAGAGAATATCCTTGAACATTATTGCTTTTTATATCTTCTAAAAAGAAAAAACTGGTTCACCTTAATGCCTCGATTTTTGCTGCTGCATCATTTGTGATCACAGCTCGGACATGCCAATCTGGGTTTTCCTTTTTCCCATTTGCAAATAATTATGACATCCATTTACAAATATCAAGAGTACCATTTCGTGATGATATGACCCATGCCACTGGAATCCCATTGTGATGATCATCAAAAGCCATTATGGTGTACAGTTGATACTGCATTACAATAAGAAAACAAGATTATAAGCATATAAGAGGACGACATTGAAATAAAGTTGAATAAATGAAGTTTTGGTAAATATGTTTACCCTATATTTGTTAGTGCTAAAAGTGGAGTCCATTGATAACATGTTGTTGTGTGAGTATTTCACTATCATTGAAAGCATCCACTTAGTTTGTATGCCTATAATGAAAAGGATGTTTTTAACAACATCTTGTTGTTGGTAGAAGAAAAAGCTCTCTGGGCACTCACTAACCCAACAATCCACACTCATTGAATCACTTTCATGCTTCACATACTCCCGCCTCTTGATATTATTGTACATGTTTGACACATCTTTTCTTGTCATGAAAGAATCTCGAGGTGCCCCTGTGAACAACTCACCAGATCCATACCTTAAATCAAAGATAAAATTTTCCCAGATCATCGTAGCATTAAAACCATCACGAACCAAATCTTCAACAATAGTTCGTATATGCTCTGTTAAATGCGGCGCAAAATTGAATTTCTGCGGCATGCCATTTGCCTCATTTCCATGACAAACCACATTTTTGTCATCAATATGTTTGCATGCTGTATATATTAGAACATCATTTGGTCTAAGAGCAAGTCGTCGCATAATAAAGTGACATTGACAACCAACTTTGATGCTGTGACGTGGAAGACGTTTTTTAGTTGTAGATCCAGGTTCAGCTACATTGCTGGATTGTACATGATTTGGACCATAGGCACACCAATATCTGTGATCAAGAATTTACCAAAAATTAAATAAAATATTTATGCATGTTCGACATAATGAACTTAAAATCAAAATTATATATATATAGATAGATAGATAGATAGAGAGAGAGAGAGAGAGAGAGAGACTCACACAACATATTCTAGATATGTTGAAGAATTTGTCCTCTTGATATCCTTCACATCTTTAATTCGTCGAGTTTTAGCAACAAATCGAGTAGGTGCACTTTCCCTCATTTGCTCTCCACTTATAAAATCCTCAAGTCGACAATATGGAATAATCGCGACTTGGTCTCCTGCTACTTCTATCCATGTCAAATCTTCCGCTGAAAACTCTATCATTCCTTCTGGGTCCTCAACCTCCAACTCATTGATCAAGTCCCACTTCTTCATTCTTCAAATCCCTATAGAAATGAGGGAACACGAATATTGACTAAACATATGAGCAACAATTCATGCTATAAATATTGAACACCACTTGAAATGCAATTTTTTGTACTGTGTAAATTTACACTCAAGACCCTTCAATATTTCCTACCCACGCACAAAACAGTATTATAGACTTTCAAATGCTTCATCTTGGTATATTCAATACATTGCTGAAAGAAACATAATAACATGCAATATATGTTGCAAAGAAAATCCCTGTTCAGATGATCCCTGTTCCTATAATAGATGATCTCTACAAATATGATCCATGGCAGCTTCCAGGTATATTTTCATTTCTCCCCTCTAATCCTTGTACCCATATTTCTAAACAGATTATAGAAGGTGTGCGATGACTGTCACTCTGCCAGCAAGTACATCTCAAAGATAGTTAGCCGAGAAATTGTTATGAGGGATACCAGCCGTTTCCATCATTTCAAAGATGGGAACTGTTCTTGTGGTGATTATTGGTAACGGTAATTGAAAGAAGCTCTAGAGTGTAGATGTATGTTGCGTGACAACGATCTTATATGCACTGCCAGTATCTCATTTGAAGCCAAGAGTGGGTACAACATTCTGTTTCTGTTAAAGCATTTGGAGATGCCATGTATATTTTTTTGTATGCTGGTTGGCAAAAAGGAAACGCTGTAGGAAAAATTCATGAAGCATGCAGATTGTAAGAGGTGTACCATCTTTAAAAGATTTAGTAAGAGAGGTCACATTGAAAATAGTTGGCAATATTTGGGCTGGAAAGTAAGAACTGAACATTAAACATGTTACACCTCATATTGTATGAGGTTCCGCTTTGTAATTTTCATCACATTTATGGGATTCGCTGCTGGTTCCTTGGAGGCCTTTGGTTGGGGGAGTCTCAGTTCTCCTTGATTGGATGACTGTGCTTGCTGCTTGGTGGTCTTCTCACATGTGCTTGTCTTGTTGATCACCGATGGGATGTTATAGTGAAGTAGAAATTGTATGCCTCTAAACAATCTATAATTTGCTTGTATTCTTCAAAGAGAGTTCATTGTCCGCCAAGTCCAATTTTTGAAGAACTAGAAATGATTTCCAAAAAAATCACACTCAGCTGGAACAACCCCCAATATCAACAGAGATAGTATTACTGAGCTGATTTTCATAATGGTATAAGATCTCCAGGAACTGAAGTTAACTAATTTCCACAGGAATTTCACCAGTAAGCACCTTGTAATGCAAAGAAGCTCACAATTTGGTCAAGCCAATGGTAGCTGGATTGTTTCTTCTCAAGCTATTATTGTATAGCAGATCAGTGAAATGGATCAATCTGCTAATATTGATCAGAGATTGAACAGTTGAACTTGTTACTGGAGAGATATAGCTATTGCAAATATAACATTCGACTAAGCATGCTGGGTCGGAGGCAATTATTAGCCCAATCAAGATGTTGCAATGCTGCATTTGCACATAAACTATTTCCAGTAGTACCTATCAAAGATTTATTGGATAAACCAGGTACCACCTGCATTTGCACATAAATTTTTTTTACCACCTGCATTTGCTATATTCTGAGCAGGATGGGTTTCTTAACTGGCATTTAAACTAGGCCGCAGATCTACATTCACAATTTTTTCATAATTCACAATTACCATAGGGTTTTGGCAATCTTCAGATTTTTAATTTTCAATTGCCGGCGTCTCCTAATCTAGACAAAAACTCACTAGGTGCGTTCCTTGCAGGGTAGATGTGATCTGCCAAATTTCGGTAAAGGTTGCTTAAAGGAGTGTGTTTTGCATAAACTTTATGTAAGTCCCTTTTCTTCACGGAAAATTTTCCAGTACACCATCTTCACAAGTGTAAAACAATATATCACCACTTGATATATGGTAAATGCTAAATCCAATCAGCAGAACTTAACTCAAATGTACAATTTCTTCGGTCGAATCAATGAAATTTACAGTTTTCTCAGAATTGCCAAATGCTACAGCTAGGATTTGTAATTGCCAAGGAGCTGTATAGTGTCATGTACACGGTAGTTAAATTCTTCATTGGCATCTGCAAATCGATCTTAGAACTTACCAAATCGATCTGAGAATTTGCCAAATGTGTTTTTAAAGGGAAGTTTTTTGGCATCTCCTGCTCGATCTGAGAACTCACCAAGTGCGTTTCTTTAAGGGGCGGATTAACGTTGCCTATTTGGAAATAAGCTAACCGTCTAGAGTTTTTGACAAAAGTTGTCCAAGCAAGTATATTTTGCATAAACTTAGTCTGCTCTCTTTTGGTCGGCCGCTGAATCAATTTCTAACTGTCAAACCATGTTTAACTCTTAAAGATTTAACTACTTTGTAAATATTTTCTTGACAGTTTATCTGCATTCAGAATCTTTTAACCATTCCCAACAGCCCTAGGGCTTGAGTGTCTCCTAATAATCCTGAAATTACGAATTGCTTTCCTAATTTCTATAACACTTCCCAATTAACCCAAGGTTTTTTCCTAGCAATTATTCTAATAGATCTGAGAGCTCAACAAGTGCATTTCTTATTCGGCAGATTTGTTTTACCAAATTTGAGCAAATGCATTTTGCATAAACTTTATATGACTCCCTCTTACTTAATTTTTTTCCTGATCTATTAAATGCAGCTCAGTAGTCAGCCCATGGCATTCATATCTGTTTATCATACAAACAAAACGGGTCAAATCAGACTCCAAACAACTCTTTCCCTTTGCATGGTTGCATCATGATTGAAGATAACCCAAATCCTTGTAATTTCGAGAGCAATTCAAATGCAGTTTAGTAGTCAGCCCATGATAGTCCTATCTTCTATCACAGAAACAAAATGGATAAAAAACAGAGTCTAAACAACTCTTTCTTTGGAATGGGAAATGAAAGTTATTCGCTAACCTGCCTGCGAGGTGGGTGCAGATGATGCGCAGACTGTTGCAGAGGATGCGCAGAGGGCGAGAGCTAACCAGCGCAGAGGATGCGTAGACGGTTGCAGAGGATACGCAAAGCAGGTTCGAACCGGGAGAGAGTTTTCGAAAATGAAAATGGTATTTGGGCGCGAGGGGAGGTGGCTGTTTGAAAATGGGTCCCGGTGCCAGCGCATGGATGGCGGGTCCCGCGTTCCCGCGAGGGAATGGGTCCCGGTGAACGGGCGTGATCCGCGACGCCGGAAACTGATCGGAAGAACCATGAATAAGACATGTATGCGCGCATGACCATTTTGACATACATGCTATAGCCGGCCTCCATACGGGCATTTAATGCCCTATGGCAGGCTGGTTAGCTCTTGCCGTATATGCTGCCCAGATCTGCGTTAACACTGCTGGAATATATGAACATGTGTTGCCACGTTAAAATGCTAATAGCTCTGCCAACGTAAATGCTGGGTTGACCGTTTGACTGGCTGTAATATGCGTACGGCTGCCTTTTAAACTGCTTTGACTGGGCTATGCGTATATCATGTGGGCTGAGGTGGGAGTCCATACCCATTCATTTAACTTTATACTTTCCACCTTATAACATTTACATCAAAAATTAAATCATACGATGTGCTTTATGAACCTCAACGTGGGCCCAGTTGACTGTCTTGACTTTGACTTTCTTTGACTTTCTTTGACTTGAGCCTGAAACTTTATGCGGTGGGCCCCACATTGCTTGCCACATCACCCTTGATTCTCTGCTTGACTTCCATGTCAAAATTTGACTTATTTTGAGTTTGGAAAAATTTATAAATTTTTCCAATTATTCATTTTTTTGAATTTCTTCTTCATTTTTGCTACTAGGACTTGAAAAATCGGCTTTTGAGGGACTCTGAGTCATTTTGTGACCCCCAAAGTAGGCTCTAGGAGAATGCTGGGCCTCTGAGGATGAATTTCAAGTGGTCATACGCCCCAGACATCTCCTAAGGCCACTTATTTATGCCTTTACATAAAAAATAATTAAAAAAT
>APFE030686786.1:228511-239705 GCA_000404065.3 Pinus taeda | reverse complement strand
GCTCAATCTTCAAACCGTCACCTCGGCTTTGGGGTGTGCACGAGTGAAAAAATCTAGAGAATTATCCACCTCTGAAAAAGAAGGGAAAAGAAGGGATAATTAACCGGATAAAAAAAAACACTCCAAGGTGTACTCGTTTGCTGATCGAGTCCCACATCCTAGGCCTCTTACAAATTCAAGAAACATCATACTAGCATCACTTATTACAATTCCCCGTAGGGTGTGGAATCTGGGTACAAAGAAGAAAGATGATGAGAAGATAGAAGGAGAGTTAAAAAACTCTATTGACTGATGACATCTGATGGTACAAGTGTCCTCTGGATCATCCTTGGGCATGGAGTCTTCACCAAATCATCAGGTGCTACTCCAGTAGTCAACAGGGGTAATAAAGAAAGATTCTTCTGGAGCAGCGAAGGAACATTCTTTTGGGGAAATGAAGAAGGGTTTCTTCTGGGCAAACGAAGGAGAGGTTTCTTTTGGGGCAACAAATGAAGGATTCTTTTGGGAGGTCGAGATAGAAATCTAGAGACCAAGATTCTCTAGAGGAAACCAGTAATATCATAGAGACCAATTTTCTCTAGGAGAAGTCAAGAAGAAGCAGTGTAAAGAATAGAGACCGAGTTTCTCTTGAAGGAGCCCAGGATAGCAGTTCGAGATCAAGAAGAAAGTCGAAGACGGGAAGAGGCAGAGCATCAAGGTTAGTGACAAGGTTCTTGGGAGGATACTTGAGTCAAGGGTCTGTGTCATGGTCTTGGTACTCATCAATTGAAGATCTAGAAGAAGAATTTTGATTGGGTTTTCCTCTCAAGAGGAGAGAGGTTTTGGCCTTGGCTGACAAGTCTACATACTGTGTCACTTGTCTTTTATTGTGCATATTGGTAATTGTATTGATGAAAGAACACAATAATAACATAACGAAGAAAAGACTATAAGCAAAGAAGTAAAAGTATATCACAAGCAATTATCAAGCAGAGAAATCTTTTAACTATCAATGCCCTAGATTTCTCAACATATACAATGGGAGGTTTTATTAAAGTAGTGGGAGGAATCGCAAGGGGTGGAGGAATTCCACATAAACCACCGGATTCAAGACTTTCACCTATAGCCCCGAAGCTTGTTATTATACCTCTACAAGTCCCATACTTTATCTAAACACTCGACGCTTTCAAATTCCTTGCCGCTTCTCACAATAGAACCACATCATAAGACCTGGTCTCGGTCCCTAGTTATTGTTGGCTTGTACACATTAGCTCAACTCCCTCCGTATTGGCTAGTCTTCACACATCAACCTAGCGCCTCTCGATTAATTCTTTAACCACCACCACGTTTTCCTGCTCATAATGGCCCAACTCAATAGATAGAAGGATCATAAAAACCTTTGGCTTAAGCCTCCAGGTTGGCTGACTTAACTTCAGGATCTCACCTCAACCCAATCTTTATTGCATGATGCAATAAAAAAGGGGAATTACAAAAGGCGTCGGAGTAAACCTTCCGGGCGAGACCCATCCAAATTCTCCCTTTAATATCCCCGATCCGCTTTCAAAAGCCTGGCGTGACACAAAAATGAGTTCACAAGTCTCCGGTTTATGAAACTTCTGGGCAGGTTCACTTCACCGCGTGAGGTTGGTCTCTAAGCCGCCTATTTCATAAGTGGTCCCATTTTGTTTTTCCGGGATAATAACGGCCCGACACGATCAAGAACTCATGCTCTTTCCTTCTGAAATAAAGCCTCAGACCCGAATTTTCACATTTTGTCTCCCGACGCTGTCAAGTGATGTATCTCGACATCGTCAAGTGATGAACTTCCATCATGAAAAGAAAACTAAGTGCTGCGCCCTAGACAATGGTTATTTGTAATGGCTCTGCGCCCCAACACCTTCTCAACTCTCTGCGATATCTGCTCCCTTTCATTCTTTATACCAATCCTCCTGAGCTTCCTTTCCTTTGCTTAGCCTCTGTCATGCCTTCTCATCCGACCCTCTTGTAATCACTCTCATATATATGTATTATATTTTAGGTGCTCCTGTCACCTTATCTACAAACAACCACAATAGCATTATTATGTACCTAAATGTTGTGCATGTGTTATAGTGTATGTATTCTGGACATAAGATAGCAGAAGGATTGGTTATTAAAGAGACTCTCACCGCCCTCTCACACACAAATCCAGTCAGGGCACTTGGACAAAGCGCTTCCTTGTATCAGTTAAAAGAATAAAACATATTTACAATAGGCCCTTCTAGCCAAATTTACAATACATGGCTCTTTTGACACTGAAACCATATTTTGGCTTCCCCAAGCCTCTCAATTCTCTTCTCTCTCACGACGCATAATCCTATTTTAGCTACATATTTATACATAAGGATTCTGAACTATATTTTGGTTAATATCCACAAAATCCTCATGTAACCCCTATTCTACGATTCCTAGATCCATAAATCTTTCAACAATTTAACTTCCCTTGTTTCTCTCTAAATATCACAAATATTAACTAGATAAATCTTCTAAAAGAGAGATCTAGTTACAATATTCTCATTCTTATGTACATTTCACATGGGAACAAAATTACAATTAAATAAATAATTACACTCAATTAGGGAACCAACTCCCTTGATAAATGAAAACCCCTAAGTCTAGTCAAAATTAACTTTGACTTGGAAGTGGAATGTTGTTGCATCAGACTCCCAAGATAGAAAAAATATCACGGTCTCTTGACCATGTGCTTTCATATGTTGCTGAAGGTCCTCTTGGATCAAAAACGTTATTTTGTAACTGGTCTATATCTTGGCTGTGGTGATGTTTCCTTGTTGTCTTTCCTTCTCTAGGCTTCCATATCTTGTGTTGCTGCTGCCCACTTGATCTGCTAATGCAAAGTTCTTTTGTCAGCTACTCTTCCTTATTAGCTATCCTCCTCTGCCTGCTATACCTCCTATTTTTAGATGGTCTTTTCATCAACTCACACACTTCATCAATCACCTTGTCAAACTCTATCTTTGGTTGATCTCCACTGCTACTATTCTTGTCCTCAGGTTGTTGCACATCCTCCTTTCTTATAAGAGATACAAAACTCTTACCAATCAATTGTTCATATTTTTGTTGCCCACATTGGATAACTCTTTCTTCACTGTTTTTAAACGCAAATCCTTCCTCCTCCGGTTCTGTCCTTGCAATCTGTATGTGCATTCTTTGGGTTTCTATCCTCTGTTCCAAAGAATTAAGTTCTTCATACAATTCAAAATCATTTAGAATTGTATCCTCGTCCTCTATGCAACATTCGTTGCTTAGTTCTCCTACCAACCATTCCTCCAACGGTTCAATCTCCTCTTCACTCGTGCTTCCTTCTTTAGGTATGAGTAGGGTTGTGGGGGAGCGCCCCCCCCCACCCCCCGATTCCCCGTTTCCCAATTCGCGCTCCACGCGGGAGCGACTTGGGAGCTAGTTGGGAGTGTGCTCCTGGTAAAAAAAATTCTCCCTGGTTTTTTGGGAGGGTTTAGTCTTTTTTTTTTGCAATTTTGTTTTGCTGTAATATTCCAAATGCAATTTGATTTCAAAGAAACAAATAAGTTTTGAGTGGGGCAGCCTAATGATCAAGCCTATGGCCCTAGTATCGATATGCGATTCATGGTAATGTTTAAAGTAAAAGTGACATTCTCCTTAATCTTCATTTTCATCCTTTTACTTAAATTTTTAACATTACCATGAAATGACTCAGGATGTTTGAGAGTGGTTCCGACCTCATTGGATTTCATATGGAGAAAGTAGAATTTTAGATTTCATTCAAAATCCAACAGACTTATCAGTTTTTCAAGATTTCAGGATTGGGGGGGTTGCAATGTTTCCATAGGGTTTTGTCATGTATTAGGGTATGGAACTCGTATTTAATCAAGAGCACCAATCCCTCTATGTACCTCGATGTTAGTGATATTGGTTGTCGAACTCCTCTATCATGACCATCCTAAATATGTACGCATCACTCAAACAAAATCTTGACTTGACATGCTATGCTTTTCTATCTTATGTTAATTCTTAGAGGGTGATATTAATGACAAAGATCCCTATATAGATCCAAAGGTAATGACAAAGATACCGTTGGATATTAATGCTTAGAGGGTGATATTAATGACAAAGATCCTGTTTTTCCAACAAGACTAAAAAACTAGACATTTCTCGTGGCGGCAAGAGGCCCAAGCATTAGCAATAGATAATAGATTTACTTGTCTTTTCTAGTTTCTAGTAGTTTTTATAACTATTGACTCTTTCATATTTATTATGATATTTTCTGTAAACAATATATGACAATTTAAGTTTGAAGTTGGCAATTATAACTCATTAGTAATGAATTATGAATATGATGCTTCGTGAAAGTTGAAAGTTGTTTCATTTCATTTCATTTTATAACATTTCATTTCATGTTAGATATTATTTGCTGTAATGGTTACACTTAGCTTACAAGTTCAACTTTGGTGATCAATGATGATAAATGTTATATATTGAATTTTGAAAGATTGAAACTTTAAGATTGATGAATCATCAAACTCAATATGTTGTATGTTACTAACTTGTGGATGGGGTTGATGAAGATTATAACTTCCAGATGATTGCTGTTATATGGTTCAATCTATGTTTTTTTATATCTAATTCATCATTCTACATGCTTTTGTTGACATATGCATCAAAATAAAAAAAATAAAAAAATATATATATTATACAAAAAACGCTCCCGGAATTGTTCCCAAACTAGGAGCTTTTGAAAATGTCACTCCCGCTCCCGCTCCCAAGTAACCTTGGGTATGAGACTCCCTCAAGCATGTTTTCATATGCTGCGTCAGATGGTGTTGTTCCATCCTCCTTCATAATAAATCTGGAGGGATGCCCTACTTCAGTTCCTTTTGCTATAACAATTTCATCATCCATCAAATGCTCACATAGCCCCTCCATTACAATTACCTCCTCTTTGAGTTTCAATTCTTCTTCTATCCTAATAAGCACATCATTAACTTGTTGATCTTCATCTCTCAAACCTGCAAATACACATCAAGTGTCAAATTAAAAAATGAGGCTCTTTTTTTGCTGACTCAGCTATCTCATGACCAAGCTGGTCTAAACTATTTTCATAGTCCATCAGGCTGTTAATAAACCTTTCATCAATATCCATGACTTTCTCCTCATCAAGGAACCAACTATATTCAAAAACATCTATTGCTTTTCCCGCCTCAGGTACGTCTTGTTTCTTTTGATCATCCTCATCAGGTGCGCAAGTTTCTATCTCCATACATGCTCTTTTGTTTCCTTGTGTCTGTGTTTTTGAGCCATTTGCAATAATTTGAACTGAGCTATTCTGGCCAGTTCCTTCTCTACTATCTGCACTCTGTAACACATAAGACCTCTTTTTTCCCAAATTCCAAAGATCTTTAGTTCCTTCAAGGATGACTAAATATACAAATTATAAAAAAGAAACAAACCCAACCAATCGTACCTCTGAGTTTCACCCTACACCATTGAAGAGTTTCAACATGAACTCTCTCATAACTGCTTCTTCTTGTGATAGTTTTTGGAATTGTTTCTCTTCATGTTCTCTACAGTCATGGTTCTATCTTTGTGGAACTTCTACAATCTCTGCTATTCCACTTGCAAATACACACTTACCAAAACAATTAAAACCAAAATCATGAGACAATTTAGTCCCAGAAGATGGTTCTAGCATCACTTCATCATCATCTTCCTCTCCAAGGTTTGGTCTTATTTCAAGTTCACAAATGGATTCTCTGACTTCACACTCAGCTTCTCTGAGTGCTTCCTCTTCCTCTACTCACTGCATTAGCTTCTCAGCATACAACTCTCTGACAAGCCACTTTACTCTTCTTCCCACATAAATACCTTTCTTCAATCTTGTTCATAATCCTTTCTTCCATGGCTTTATTTGTTATTGTAGCGGTTGCTTTATCTCATTTTGTTTCACTTTCATCTCAACCAACTCTTTCTCTCTTTCTTCTTCATTCATTTTTTTCTTTGTAATCTTTATTCTTGTATCCTTTTTTTGTTAAAATTGGAAACTAGGGCCAAACTCCACAAGGGTTATCTTATTTATGACAACTGATATTTTTCTTGGATTCCTCTCTCCGAGAGATGTAGGATTGATCTAGAGACCATCCGATTCTAATATGTACAAATGAAGTTATGAATTTATTTTGATTATAGACAAATTGTCAAGGTCGGCCAACAAACTTATGTAGGCTCAGAAGCCCAACAACCATGTCTATTCATTCTCAACGTTAGCCTATAAATACATCATGCCTCATCCTCATTTGGACACACTCATCTTCACACTTCTCTCTTTCTCCTCATTAATTGGGTACAGATTTTTGGGCGTGTCTCTCCCCACCACATTTGAAATTTCAGGAGTGTGAAATTTCAGGAGGTCGAAATTTCAGGAGAGCGAAATTTCAGGCGGCCGAAATTTCAGGAGACCGAATTTCTGGACAGTTTGACCAAGCGTTGACCATCATGCATTGACCTCCTTTGACCAGCAGTTAGGGCTGACCATAGGTGGGTTGTTTGACCAGATTTTCGCTGGGCTATTTTTGGGTTGTTTTGAGGGCTGATTCATCTTGCTGTTTGGAGGCTGAAGTTGATTGAAGTTGACCAATTTGTTGACGGTCAAATTTGCCTTGCTAACCAGCGTTGACTTTTCTGGTTAAGGCTCTTTTGCTGCTGTCATAAATGATCAGATTTGTAAATTGTACTATCTCTCTCTGCTTAACTATTGAAGACTATAAGAAGAATTGATCAAGGGTTTCCCCACATTGGGATTTGTCCCTAGCTAGTGCCGCATCTTGTGTCCTCTTGTCTTGGCTTTTCTTCTACTGTTTATGTTTATGTTCTATCTGCATTTTATTATCATGTTGATGTGATTGCTAAACTGGATATTGATATTGGGCTAATTAAGAAATTGAAGTAAAATTGCTCTGAAGCATAGAACATACCATTGTTGCCTAAAATTAACATGGTATCAGAGGTGAAGTGAAGACAAAGCCCAAGCAAGAGTGAAAGAGCAATCACCAAAGGCAGTTGGACAAGGACAAAAGGTTCAATGGGTTCCTCATCCTACTTCCCCGTTGAAGACAAGCTCCATGATAAATCTGACTATCATGGATGGAAGATGTCTCTTTATTTGACTTTGGAAGAAAAAGAAGTGATGGACTATGTGTAGGGTAAAATCCCTGAACCTCCTTCAAATGCACTGGCTTCTGCGAAGACCAAGCACAATAGGGCTGAAGTCAAAGCAAAAAAGATTATCAGGGATTACATTGACAAGCATTTGGTGGCCTACATCTCTGAATTGAAGACCTCCAAAGAGATCTACGACAAGTTGGTTGGCATGTTCAAGGCTAGTAATGCTATTCAAATTCTATTTCTCAAGAATAAGTTGAAGGATATTAAGAAAGGGAATGACGAGGATATTCAATCCTATTTCTTGAGGATTACTGAGATCAAGAATGATCTACTCTCGATTGGAGAAGTCATTCCTGACAAGGAACTTATTCTCACCACCCTTGGAGGACTCCCACCTAAGTGGTATTTATTTAGAACCATTATACTCAACAATGATCGAATTCCAGGGTTTGAAGAATTGATGTCGAGATGCCTTCAAGAAGAAATAAGAATGGTGGAACAAGAAATGCCTTCTAATAGAAGCAACCTCACTACATTCTCCGCTCATTCCAAGAGGGAGAACAATGCAGGTTCAACGACATAAAGTAAAGGAAGATCGAGATTCAAAAATGGAAGGAAGGGAAGATGCTTTGTTTGCAATAAGTTTGGCCACTATGCAAGGGAGTGTCCAAATAGAAGGGACACATCGCATGACGATGATCACAATCATTCCAGGGGCAACTTCAACAACAATGATCGAAGGAATGGCAGGTCCAATGGCGAAGGAAAAAGGAATGAGGGACATCAAGGAAATGGTCGACCCTCCAAGAAATCAAGGAACTCCAAGTATGAAGAATCAAATGTTGTTAACAATAAGCAAAAATAGTACTATCTTATATCGATCCTTTCCACTGCCTCTCCTCCAGACACTTTGGGAATTTGGCTGATTGATAGTGGTACCTCAAGGCACTTCACCGGATACAAGGAAGCCCTCTCTAATTTGATAGAAAAGGAGACAAACTTGGAGATCATCCTTGGAGACGATGCCACCTATCCCTTGAAGGGAGTAGGGAATGTTACCCTTCAATTGAATCAAGGTAACACTATTCATTTGCAAGAAGTACTATATGTACCTGATCTCAAGAAGAACCTAGTGTCCATTTCGTCAATGGAAGATAAAGGATTCAAGGTGGCTTTTATCGATGGAAAGGTACGTGCTTGGAAAAGAAATTTTAAAGATGCTTTTACTCTTGGGTTCAGGGTTGACACTTTATATCAAGTTGGAGGAAGTCCATTGGGAGCCATCTCTTGCAACACATATTTACAATCTGAACTATGTCATCGAAGGTTCGCCCATCTTCATTTTAAGGCTCTACCCGGTGTGAGACAGATGGTGACAAGTATGCCCGAGTTCAAAGTAGAGCATGAAGGTGTATTTCTGGGATTTGCCGAAGGAAACTTACAAGGGGACGATTCCCCTCAAGTGATAGCAAGACCACAGACATATTGCAATTGATCCACTTGAACATATCTGGTATGATGCCCATAAACTCTTTGGGAGGATAGTAATATTATCTCATCGTAGTGGATGATTATTCTGGCAAGACCTGGATCTACTTCTTGAAGAAGGATGAAGTGTTCACCTGGTTTCGACACTTCAAAGCCTTGATTGAAAACTAATTCGAGAAGAAAATTAGGATGTTGAGGACTGATAATGGGACTGAGTACGAATCCAATGAATTCCAAGATTATTTCAGAGAAGCTGGCATTAAGAGGGAGACTACAACGCCATACACTCGCGAGCAGAATGGTGTGGCTGAAAGAAAGAATCACTCTGTAGAAGCTATTCATGCCATGCTTCACGATCAAGGCCTTCTGAAGTTTCTATGGGCTCAATCTGCAAATACTGCCATGTATGTTCAAAATCGATCCTCATCAAGCATTGGACTCCAAGACTTCCGAATAAATGTTCACTGGTAAGAAACCCGATGTCTCTCATTCTAGAATTTTTGGAAGTCTCATATATTGTCATGTGCTGAAAGAGAAAAGAAGCAAATTGGGTGCATCTGGGAAGAAAGGAATCTTTGTGGGCTAGAGTGAAAATTCTAAGGAATATTGAATTTATGTCGCTGGTCATAAGGAAATTGAGATAAGTCATGGTGTCACCTTCGACGAAGATATGGGCCTTAGGAAGATCAACAACCTTGCTATCCTAAGGAAGGACAAATAAGTTGACACAGGAAATCAGGGTGAAAAAGAGGACAAATTGATCCCTGATGTCGATAAACCTATGGATCCTATTGACCCACTCCCTCATGAGCCTTCCTCTTCCAAAAAGAGACCCTCATGGCTTAGGGAGACTCTCGAAGATGTCGAGAGACACATTGCACAAAGGGGGACTTTTCGTGAAAGCAAGAAGCCGAACAGGTAACAAGGATATTTGACTGCCATGAGCACTATCATTCAAAATGAGCTTTCATCATTCGAAGAAGCTGTGAAGCATCAAGTATGGAAGGATGCTATGAATGAAGAATACGAGTCAAATATGAAGAATGATGTCTGGGATGTGGTCTCTAGACCCCAGGACAAATCAGTTTTCACCTCTAAGTGGCTCTACAAAATCAAGCATGGAGCTGATGGAAGTGCAAACCCTCTCATTCACAAATGTAAGCGATAGTTGGCTTCTGAATTTGAGATGGGCCTAAGACTGATGCACTACTTCCTAGGGTTGGAGGTTTGGCAAAAGCCAGGTGAAATTTTCCTATCTCAAGGAAAATATGTTGTGAAGATATTGGAAAGATTTGGGATGGTGGACTGCAAGCCTGCGACTACCAAGATGGAACTTAACTTTAAGAAGTTATGTAGTAGTGTTGCTGGACCTGAATTGGGAAATGCTTCTAAGTATCGTCAACTCATAGGAGCATTGATGTTCTTGGTGAATTCCCGTCCAGACATATGTTTAACAATTAACACATTGAGCCAATACATCGTTGAGCTTCGTCATATACATTGCATTGCTGTGAAGAATCTTCTGAGATATCTTCGGGGCACAATCATGTTAGGATATTCCGACACATAGGAAATAGTTAAGTTCAACTTGGTCTAGTATAGAGTTAGGTAAAGTGTGTTTCTTTACCGTTGTACATTTTGTAACTTACAATCCGACGGTCACGATATTTAGTGATCCGACGGTTCATTCTCTCCTCGGTATTACCGACACTTGATCCGTGGCTTGACACCCGATTGGTCCATGAAATCTATTTAAAGCGCATGGAGGGTCATTTGTAGGTTAACCGTGCATGAGAGAAGCTTATGTAAATTTTCATTCTTTTATTAATAAATTGCCTGTAGTAGCCACGTTGGCGCAGGCCGTGGACTGTTTCCCTCTCTGAGGGTTTTAACCACGTCAAAATCTTGGTGTATTGATCTGTGATCTTGTGAGCGGTGTCCTTCTGGTGTTCTGTCTGAGGAACTTACTCTGTAAATTCCTACATGTATCAGAGCTATTTGAGGGCCGCGTCCATTGGTGATCCAAATCTGAAGCCGGTAGAACTGCATGCGGCTGTCGTTTCCTAGATCTACTGTTTCTGACTGCTTTCGGGCCGAGAGGACTGCTGTGTTGTGTTCGGAGCATCTGTTCCAGTGAGGAACCCCTTTCGTTTCACGCGAAAAGGTTTCCGGTAGCCCTATCTGCGTCATTTTTAAGATCTGGAGGTATACAGTGTTTATCTGCAGTTTACTGTTATTTTCTCTCTGGTTACTTCAGTTTCTGTTTATTTACCCTTTTTTTCTTACCGGATCTATACCTTTCATTTCTGCGTATGCTCTTTGCCCTGCGACTCTGTGCGATCTGGGCAAATCAGAAACAGAAAGGAAGTTTTTTTTCTCTCATGCGTATGCTCTTTTCCCTGCACCTTAGTGTAATCTTGGAAAATCAGAAACATTGAGAACAATATTTAGTTTCCGGCTAAAGCTAACTTCGAGCCGTAAGGTTCGTTTTTTCTTTGCATATTCGTGTTGGGTTTTGTGTTTTTGTTTTGTA
>APFE030686786.1:171740-225144 GCA_000404065.3 Pinus taeda | reverse complement strand
CTCTTGTACTTCTCCTGAAGTTGATGCTACCTTATACCGTCAACTTGTAGGAAAACTCTTGTATTTAACCCATACTCGTCCTGACCTTTCCTTTGTTGTTGGCCTTGTTGCTCTTTTTATGCAAAACCCCCGTGAAAGTCATTGGAAAGCAGCTAAAAGAATACTTCGTTATGTTCGAGGTACAGTACAGTTTGGGATTCATTACAGTGCCAAAGCAGCTCCTCTATTAGTTGGTTTCACTGATTCTGATTGGGCTGGTGACCCTGATGATCGGAAGTCTATTGCCGGTTATGTCTTCACTCTTGGTTCAGGACCTATTACATGGGCTTGTAAGAAACAGGCTGCCATTTCTCTTTCGTCAGCAGAAGCAGAGTATCGTGGTGCCGTGGAAGCTAGTAAGGAAGCCTTGTGGCTTCGTCAGATCCTATCAGAATTGGGCTTTGAGCAGCAGCATCCGACTACACTTTGGTGTGATAATCAAAGTGCCATTCAGCTTTGCAAAGATCCAGTTCAGCATCAGCGCAGCAAACACATTGAACTTCACATGCACTTCATCAGAAAGCTCATTCATGACCATGTTCTTGAAGTGCCATATTGTTCAACAGATGATCAGGTTGCAGACATCTTCACAAAGGCTCTCACAGAGGCGAAGTTCACTAAACTTCGATATATGCTTCGAGTTCAGGAAGTTGTCACTAAGGGGGGATAGGCTCTAGTGCCTCCTTCCTTCTCCTATTGTGTCATATTTGTAAATCCTTCATTCCTATCCCAAGTTGTTCTTAAGGGGGGATGTTAGGATATTCCGACACATAGGAATAGTTAAGTTTAACTTGGTCTAGTATAGAGTTAGGTATAGAGTTAGGTAAAGTGTGTTTCTTTACCGTTGTACATTTTGTAACTTACAATCCGACGGTCACGATATGTAGTGATCCGACGGTTCATTCTCTCCTCGGTATTACCGACACTTGATCCGTGGCTTGACACCCGATTGGTCCATGAATTCTATTTAAAGCGCATGGAGGGTCATTTGTAGTTTAACCGTGCATGAGAGAAGCTTATGTAAATTTTCATTCTTTTATTAATAAATTGCCTGTAGTAGCCACGTTGGCGCAGGCCGTGGACTGTTTCCCTCTTTGAGGGTTTTAACCATGTCAAAATACTAGTGTATTGATCTGTGATCTATTTGTGAGCAGTGTCCTTTTGGTGTTCTGTCTGAGGAACTTACCCTGTAAATTCCTACAAATCACTCATGAATTGAGATATATTGCTGGAAATATGAGGCTGCATGGTTATTCTGGATGTTGTTTTTCTTTGGGTTTTACTTCGATATCTTGGATGAGTAGAAAGCAAAAATCGGTTGCCTTGAGCACCGTCGAGGCTGAATACGTAGCTATTAGTATGGCCTCCAATGAAGCTGTTTGGTTGAGGAAGCTCTTCAGTGAGCTGTTTGGACATGTGCTGGATACCACCGTGATCCTTTGTGACAACCAAAGTGGGATCCGATTTTCAGAGAATCCTCTGTTTCATGATCGCTCCAAGCATATAGATATCAAGTACCGCTTTATTCGGGATATGGTACAACGAAGAGCAATAAGGCTCCATCACATTGGACTGATGAGTAGGTCGCTGATATCTTGACAAAGCCCCTGGGGAAGGTCAAGTTCTTGGCCTTTCGAGAATGACTTGGAGTCGTGGAGAGACCCACTTATGAGGGTCTTGTATGAGATGGACATTAAGCTTTGGGAGCTCTGGGGTACTTCTTGGAGCGGTGAGCAACCATAGGGTGAGTGGTTTAGCCTTCCCCTAGTGCTTTGTTGTGTATAGGGTGAGTGGTTCAGCCTTCCCTTAGTGCTTTGTTGTGTATAGGGTGAGTGGTTCAACCTTTCCCTGTGATACCCCTTGGCGACATGTAGGCAGGATGAGTCGTTCATTCTTCTCCTGCTCAGACATCCTATCCATGCAGTTTGGGACTCATGGGAAGTACCTCTCATCTGGCCAATCAATAGGGAAATGAGAATAGGGACCATAGTGCTATCGATGGATGCATAGTGTACTACCGTACTCCTTATGCTAAGATGTCCGATATTGATTTGGGATCAATGGGAACTGACTTCGAGTGAGTAAGAGTGGTATGAGACACTCTCTTTTGATTGGAACTGACTTCGGGTTAGTAAGAATGGTATGAGACACTTTCTTTTGATTGGGATTGACTTCGGGTCAGTAGTGAATGGTATGATACATTCTCGATCACTTTTTCTTCTTCATAGTTCAGCAGAGCAGAGTAGTGTAGAGCAGTGCTTTGATGGCAGAGATAGTACAGATTGGCAGATGGATTAGCAGGTGGAGTTCTCCCTAGTTGAGAGGGAGTGTTAAAATTGGCAACTAGGGGCAAACTTCACATGGGTCATCTTATTGATGACAACTGATATTTTTCTTGGATTACTCTCTTCGAGAGGTGTAGGATAGATCTCGAGATGATCCGATTCTGACATGTACAAATGAAGTTATGAATTTATTTTGATTATGGACTAATTGTCAAGGTCGCCCAACAAACTTATGTAGGCTTAGAAGCCAAACAATCACGTCTATTCATCGTCAACGTTAGCCTATAAATACATGATGCCTCATCCTCGTTTGGAAACACTCATATTCACACTTCTCTCTCTCTCTCCTCATTGATTGGTTACGGATTTTTGGGCCTCTCTTTCTCCACACTTACGAAATTTCAGGAGAGCGAAATTTCGGGAGGTCGAAATTTCAGGAGAGCAAAATTTCAGGAGACCGAATTTCTGGACAGTTTGACCAAGCGTTGACCAGCATGTGTTGACCTCCTTTGACTGCGTTTTGTGAGGGCTCTCTTTGTTTGGGTAGGTCACTTTTTTGGGCACAGAAATTGAGGCTAAACATTGACTTTGACCAGCAGCTAGGGCTGACTGTAGGTGGGCTGTTTGACAAGATGATTGCGTTGTTTTTGGGCTATTTTGAGGGTTGATTCATCTCGCTATTTGGAGGCCGAAGTTGACTAATTTGTTGAAGGTCAAATTTTCCGTGTTGACCAGCGTTGACTTTTCTGGTTAGGGCTCTTTTGCTGCTGTCATAAATGATCAGATTTGTAAATTGTACTATCTCGCTCTGTTGAACTTTTATTTTTTATTTATTTTTTAACACAAGGTGAATCGGTAGCTACTAGGCCTAATCTATGGGAGACCCAGGATCAATCCTCATAGCTGCCACTATAACACCAAGAGTACATCCAACTACCTACAAGTCGGATATACTAAGATCCTATGATTTTAGCAAGAGCGGGAGTCTTGTGCCACCAAGGCGGGGGTTGGGAATCTGCTCCTCGAGCTGCCACCACAGCAGGTCAGTGTACTCAATGAGATTTGAACTGCGGTCTCTTGAGCTTCGCCCAAGTAGACTTACCGTTAAACCACACATTGCTGTACCTCTCTCTGTTGAACTAATGAAAACTATAAGAAGAATTGATCAAGGGTTTCTTCACATTGGGGTTTGTCCCTAGCTAGTGCCACATCTTGTGTCCTCTTGTCTTGGCTAGTCTTCTATTGTTTATGTTTATGTTCTATCTACATTTTACTATCATGTTGATGTGATTGCTAAACTGAATATTCATATTGGCCTAATTAAGAAATTGAAGTAAAATTTCTCTAAAGGATAGAACATACCATTGTTGCCTAAAATTAACATCTTTCTTGTTATTGTGGCTTCCTTCTAGACTTTCTCATCGACTGTCTACCATTTCCTTCATTAGTCTTTCCTCTGTGAGCTTCTCCATGTCCATTGTGAGCTGCAACCAACCACTGTAATAGCAAGCTTCTCCTCTTCTTGCCACACGTACCTCGCCAAGCTTCTTCTTCTCTGAGCATAGTCTTTTGGCACCTTCATGGTCCTCTATTTGGAAACCAAACGGCCACTCCTTGCTCTAAGTTGTTGCAAGTTTTCACACTATCCTATCTTCCATTCTTTGCTTCAGTCTCTGGCCGAAGTTTCTTTACAACACCCCTATTGTAATTTTTTTTTTCTACCACAAGCTTCTTTTGAGAGCTTTTCTTACTCCTTTCTTCCTCTGTGTTTATTTTTTTCACGACTACTTGCCACTTTACCTATGAATTCTCTCTCCAATTGTTTTATCAATTATCAAATTTCTTCACTTGACCATTTTCCTACATTTTATCCTTGGCAATCCAGATTCTAAACCTACATTCAAACCTCCATAAATCCGCAATTCTGCAATCTCATTCAAACTCTTCTAGATTTGACCCTTCCTCTAAAGCGCCTCGTCCCCTGTTTGTGTGGGTTCTTTCTGCTCTTTCATCTCCTTCTTTTGACCTTTGTAATTTGAGATTTTCAGAGCTGGCCTTTGTAATTTGAGATTTTCAGAGCTTTCCAGCTCTGATACCAATTGATGTAAGCCTAAATAGAGCTTGCTAATTTTCCCATAGTGCTTAGTCTCCCCACATTCGGCGCTTCCTTCAATCCTTGTTCGTAGTCTCATTACACGGGACGTAAATCCCTTTTATGTGCACATAATGGCTCTCGAGATATAAAATCCCTTCATATTCAAATATACAATGGGAGGAATCGCAAGGGGTGGAGGAATTCCACGAAAACCATCAGATTCAAGACTTTCACCTATAGCCCTTAAGCTTGTTATTATACCTCTGCAAGCCCCATACTTTACTAAGCACCCGACGCTTTTGAATTCCTTTCCGCTTCACGCAACATGACCACATCATAAGACTTGGTTCCATTCCTTGGTTCATGCCGGCTTGTACACAACTATTGATTTTTGGGTAGCATCTGATGTGCGCTAACTCTGAAATTTTATGGAGGGGCTAGAACACATGAGATCTCCAAGACACAGAAATCGTTTGGAGAAATTCCACACGGAGTGCATGTTATTCAAATAATTAATTATTTTAAATGGTGCCTAAGTTAAAACTTAGGAAATAAAATAATTAAAGTGAATTAATGTAAATATGGGTGAGAAGCTTCTAAGTGACGAGGATCAAGTCTAATTTAATTTTAGCCGTTGATTAGAGATTAGGTCACTGCTGTTGATTTCTCAACAGGAAAAGTATAAAGGAAGGCTTGGGGTCAGTTGGAGAACACAAATAGGGAGAGCAACACTTGAGCTAGATTGAAATTTTGGGGCGTGGTTTGCTAAGAATTTTAGAGTAAGCTTCTAGTGCAGAGAGGGGAAAATTTGGCAGCGACACTTTTGTCCAACGCCGAGAATACCTAATAGAGATGCAACACAACACCAGGGAGAGACATCACAACTCTAGGAGGGTGATGCAGAGGCTGGATCGCTGACGCAGTCACGAGAGTCAGTGCTAGGGTTTCTGTGAGGCAGATTGGGCATCAATTTAGCAGATCGATTTTTGAGTCGAGAAGGCTCACCTGGAGGGTGACAAAGCTCCTAGAGGAGGTGACGCAGTCCTAGCGTAGTGCTGGGTGCAGCCATTGCTGCACAACACTGGGGATAACACAGTCACTTGTGGGGTTTGTTCATCCAGTTGCTGGATCCGCCAAAATATCTGTCTCTGGATAGAGGTACTTCTACTGGGTTTATTGTCTGTTGGGTGAGCCGGATTTTGGAACCCTAATTTTATTTAGAAATTTGCATAATAATAAAACCCTCATATCTGCTGCATCGGTTTTCCCACAATGGGTTTTTTTAGGGACGTTTAGTCCAAAAATAAGTGTCCTTTGTGTGGTTGTCTCATTTATTTTTTTTAGTACTTGATCTGTATATTGGTGTAGGCTGCAGTGTATTTGCACTAATATTTTCTGAATAATTCTGAAAATAACTTGTTAAAATGAAGAACACAAGTAGGTAATGAAAATCAATTTACTGCAGTAGGATTTCTGATCTGTTAGATTCAAAAATTTTCATATTGTATTAGAGCAATTGCAGATCAAGGAGGACTGAAGCCATCGGCGAAGGGACAAAGGGAAAATCTGTGCGTGAAGATAATTGTCCCAAGAGGTAGCATAGTTTTAGGCGAAGAGAGCAGAGGAGGGGTGACACAGTCACCAAGGGAGGCTCATGCAGAGCCTGCGTCAGCCTGATTGGGTGACGTTGTTGCTATGGAGGGCAGTGCAGTGTTATTGGGCCAGCACAGAGATTGTTGAGTCTCGGTTTTCCAGTTGCTAGGGGTGCAACGCATATTTTATCTAGTGTTGCTGGGGGTGCAACACACATTTTATTAGTAGTTTTTGGTGGGGTGCTAATTTTGTTGGTGTAAAACAATACCTAGTGGGGCTAAAGCGAAGTAGAGGGAATCAATTCCTAAGAAGATTTCTTGCCAGGAATTCTAGATCTAGTGCTGAGCAACAACAAAGAGAGATCAGAGAGGGGTGGTTCGACAGTGGTTGGTAGAAGGATTTCCGTGAAGGAAATCGAAATTTAGAGGGAGCTTGTTCCTTAGAGGATTTCTAGCGCCAAAGAAATCAAGATCCGAGTTTTGCTAGGGCAGGGTGAAGAGAACTAGCTCGACATTCATTTGAGCAGAGATGGCTGTTAACAGATTGAGGGATTAGGATAGGTTGGATGGAGCATCCAACTTCGTCATCTGGAAGGCTAGAATCCTGGTAGTTTTGGATAAACATTGCATCAAGGATTATGCCTTGAAGATGGTTGTTGTTCCGGTTGATGCTGATCCTCTCGAAAAGAACAAGGAGGCTCAGGCAAAAGCAAAATGCATGATTATGGATGGGGTCAATGATCATGTGATCCACATATTGCTGAGAAAGACATACCAAGGGAAATGTGGGAGGCCTTTACCACTTTGTACGAGGGAACTTCCATTCAGCAGAAGATGTTGCTTGAGAGTTAGCTGAGACAGTTTCAGATGCAAATGGGAGAAGAAATCGATCCCTTCCTTCTCAGGTTGCAAAGGACCAACTAGCTTCCATAGGGTGAATTTATGGTTAGGACTGCATTGAATACATTCACTTAAGGCTGGGAAACCTTTGTCGAAATCATCTTGGGCAGGGCTTCTCTTCGACAGGAAGAGATCAGATGATGGACCAAGGCGGGAAGCAACAACAAAGGGATCAGAATCAAGGAGGAAGAGGAGGATGCGATTCTCGCATCAGCGGGACAACAAGGGCAGTAGAAACGAAAGAAGGACATATCCAAAGTCAGATGCTTTAGATGTGGAGAAATGGGTCATTTCGCCATGCAGTGCCCTGAGAAGAAGAATTGCAAAGAAGAGAAGTTTGACTCAAAGGCTGCTCTAGCGCAAGCGAACGGAGAGGACGATGATGGTTGCGCCATGAGTGCTCATGCACCTCTAGAAAAGATGTGGGGTGATATAGAACTGTAGTTGGAGCTACAATGAAGTAAAGGGGCAAGATTCTTGAGGTGCCAAACTCTTGGATCACATATGACTACGGGAGCCCTTAATGACAGTAGCAGAATGACAGGAGTCGGTGCGAGGGATGATGGAGCAACAATGGCAGAGTGCCAAAGTCCGAAGCAATGCAATGGAGTGTTGTAGCAGTGCGGAAGGCAAATAGCAGATACAACAACAACGTGGTAACATCAGAGAGTCAACACAGATTAGCAGCAGAGGTAGCTTCAACATCAAGGGGCATCGAGACTGACCAACATGTCAGCTTTTGTGTGGCTTTTCAGTTGCTTACTTCTCAACAACTGGGTTGCAGTGCAGCAGTTAGCAGTGGCAGTGCTATGGGCAACATGATGCAACATATTGAGAGGGAGCTGCAGCACAAATGCAATAGTGACAGTGGCAGTGTCATGGGCAGTAGGCTGAGCATCAGTAGCACAAAGGACTGATGCCATGGATCAGTGTGATACTTTTGCTGGGAAGAATTGCTAGAGCACATTCCTCGCTAAGAGGGAGTGTTGATTTTTGGGTAGCATTTGATGTGCTCTAGCTCCGAAATTTTGTGGAGGGGCTAGAACACATGAGATCTCCAAGACCCATAAATCGTTTGGAGAAATTCCACCCGAGTGCATGTTATTCAAATAATTAATTATTTTTAATGGTGCCTAAGTCAAAACTTAGGAAATTAAAATAATTAAAGTGAAGCTTCTAAGTGACGAGGATCAAGTCTAATTTAATCTTAGCCGTTGATTTCTCAACAGGAAAAGTATAAAGGAAGGTTTGGGGTCAGTTGGAGAACGCACACAGGGAGAGCAACACTTGAGCTAGATCGAAATTCTGGGGCGTAGTTTGCGAGAATTTCGGAGTAAGCTTCTAGTGCAGAGAGGGGCAGTTCAGCAGCGAGACTTTCGTCCAAGGTCGAGAATACATAACAGAGAGGCAACGCAGGACCAGGGAGAGACAACGTAGCTCCAGGAGGGTGACAGAGAGGCTAGAGGGCTGAAGCAAAGGCAACACTAGGGTTTTTGTGAGGTAGATTGGGCATCAATTCAGCAGATCGATTTATGAGCCAAGAAGGCTCACCGGGAGGGTGATAGAACTCCTAGTGGAGGTGACGTAGTCCTAGTGCAGAGCTGGGAGCAGCGATCGTTGCACATCACTAGGGACAACGCGACCTGGCGGGTTTGTTCATCCAGTTGCTGGATTAGCCAAAATATCTGTCTCCTGATAGAGGTACTTCTGCCGGGTTTATTTTTTGTTGGGTGAGCTGGATTTGGCACCCTAGTTGAATTAAAAAATCTGCATAATAATAAAACCCTCATATCTGCTGCACCGGTTTGCCCACATTGGGTTTTTCTAGGGACATTTAGTCCAAAATAAGTCTGTATTTTGTGTGGTTGTCTCATTTATTTTTTCAGTACTTGATCTGTATATTGGTGTAGGCTGCAGTGTATTTGCACTAATATTTTCTGAATAATTATGAAAATAACTTGTAAAATGAAGAACACAAGTAGGTAATGAAAATCAATTTATTGCAGTAGGATTTCTGGTTTGTTAGATTCAGAAATTTTCACAACATCTGCTTAGTTCCCTCTGTTTTGGCTAGTCTTCACACATCAGCCTAGTGCCTCTCCATTAATTCTTTAACCACCGCCACATTTTCCTGCTAAAAATGGCTCGATTCAATGAGTAGAAGGATCATGAAAACCTTCGGTTTAAGCCTTCAGACTGGGCCACTTAACTTTGGGATCTGTTAATGCTACCTTAGCCCGATATTTATTGCCAAGTGCAATAAAAAAGGGAATTACAAAAGCCATCGGAGTAAAATTTTTGGGGGGGGACCCATCTAGATTCTCCACTTAATATCCCTGACCCGCTTTCAAAATCCCGGCACGAGGCAAGAATGAGCTCTCTAGTCGTCGATTTATGAAACTTCTAGGTTGGTCCACTTCACGTGAGCCCGGTCTCTAAGCTGCTTATTTCATAAACGCTCCCCTATTGTTCTTCTGGGATAATAACTCCAACTCAACGTGGTTAAGAACTTGTGCTCTTTCCTTATGAAATAAAGGATCCGACCCGACTTTTCACATTCTGTCTCCTCACGTTATCAAGTGATGTATCCTGACACTATCAAGTGATGGACTTCTGTCACGAAAATAAAACTAAGTGTTGCATCCTCGACTATGGCTCTGTGCCCCAACACGTTCTCGACTCTCTGCTTATCTCTCTCTGCGATCTCTGCTCCCCTGCATTCTTTGTGCCAATCCTCTTGAGCTTCCTTTACTCTGCATAGCCTCTGTCATGCCTTCTCATGCGACCCTCCTGTAATTACTCTCATATATATGTGTTATATTTTAGGTGCTCCTCTCGCCTTATCCACAAATGACTCCAAAATCATTATTATGTGCCTAAATGTTGTGCATGTGCTACATTGTATATATTTTGGACACAAGATAACATAAGGACTGTTATTGAAGAAACTTTCACTTTCTTCTCCCACAAAGATCCACTCAAGGCACTTGGATAGAGCACTTCCTTGTATTAATTAAAAGAATATAACATATTTACAATAGGCCATTTAGGCCAGATTTACAATGCATGGCTCTTTTGGCACTGAAGCCATATTTTGGCTTCCCCAAGCCTCTCGATTCTCCTCTCTCACCACACATAGTATTATTTTAGCTACATATTTATACATAAGGATTTTGACCTATATTTTGGTTCAGATCCACAAAATCCTCACCTAACCCATATTTTGGTATTCCTAGATCCATAAATCTTTCAACAATCTAACTTCCCCGATTTCTTTCTAACTCTCACAAATATTAACGAGATCTATCTTTTAAAAGAGAGATCTAATTACAATATCCTCATTCTTATGTACATTTCTCATGGGAACATAAGAAAATACGATTAAGTAAATCATTACACTCAATTAGGGAACCGAGTCCCTTGATAAATGGAAACCCCTAGGTCTAGTCAAAATAGACTTTGACTTGGAAGTGGAATGTGCTGAAATGCGTAACTAGGTTCGGTCTTCATAAATATGAAATATACTTTTGATACTTGTATAGTGTAAAAAGAAAGAAAATTTGTTATTGTTATTTATGTAGGATGGGTTTCATTCTCAAGGTCTTTTATTTATAGGTCAAACTCCCATTGAGTGCTTCTAGGGTTTGCCCTATGGTCAAGAAGTCAAAACAGTCACTGTCATATGAAGATCCCATCGGGCACATTCTAACATGTAAAAAGAATTATTTTTGTATTTAAAAGTTTCAAAATACCCTCCAAGACCAAGTCGGCGTGGCAACTAAGAAGTCGGGCTCACTAGGGCATGTCGTCCTCCTTGGAAGCCTATATATAGGAGGGAACTCAACCTCCTATGGACACTCACTTGTCTTCTCATCATCGAAACGAAGGAGAAGCAGTAGAATGTTAGCGAATAAGGAAGAAGGACGAAGGACGATTGTTTGGGTTATTTCTCTCTCTCTTACACGTGCGAAGAAGGAAGGCTAGGGTTTTGAATCTTGATGCTACAAGATGGAAGTTGAGGAACTTGCAAAAAGAAGGTTGAAGGAAGGTCTATTAGGTCAGGTACAAGCTCTTGAAGGAGGAACCCAAGTGAAGGTCAAAGGAAACCTTGGAAACCTTGAAATTGCTCACACGTGTGGAAGCAGTAATTGTTACATGGGACAAAAATTTCAGACCTGCTGTGGAGATCGAACTTTTATAGATGGGGGTCAAAGTTATGTAGCTGGAAGAGATTTGACTGGGTTTGACTTGGACAAAGGAAGCACATCATCATGAAGGTTAGACTTGGTCTTGGAAGGGTATTGGTCTTGGTCTAGAAGTCTTGAAATTCATCATTTGACGAATCTATAAGAAGAGATGAGATTTGTGGGTTTTCCTCTCAAGTGGAGGGGTTTTGGCCCTAACTTGTAGCTTACATCTTGTGTTCTTGTGTATTGTTGATCTTCTTGTTTTCATAGCCGTTTGATGATAAGAAGAACATAATAATAAGAAAAGAAGCTAATAAGTAAGAAAAAAATAAAAATACATCACAAACAATTATCAAGTTGAAGAGAAATCATTTTAGTTGCAACCCTTTAGATATTTCAACATGGTATTAGAGCTAGGGTTGGCTAAGGGCATGATGAAGATCATTACATCCTTGAAGAAATCATTGAAGCAATGTTATATGGTGGCAAGTCATCTCAAGCAAGGTATCAAGACATTGTGGAATCTCCTATTATCCATCAAGAATAGTATGACTAAGGCTTCTACAAAGGACAAAGGGTTATTCTCAACACTTACAGGTATATTTGAGGATGAGAATATTTGGGTAATCGAGAGTGGAACATGAAGACATATGACAGGTGAGCACAAACAACGAAAAACCTTATCAAGAGGAAAATCCTCCTACTTTGTTGAACTTGGTGATAAGAAAAGCTATCTTGTAAGAAGAATTGGATCAACTTTACTGGAGCTGGAATATGGAGGAAACATTCATCTCCATATCATTCTGTTCGTGCTAGGTTTGCAAAAGAACTTACTTTCTATTTCATGTCTAGAAGATAAGGGAGATAGAGTCGCTTTTATAGATGGAAAGGTTGTGGTATGGGATAAAAACTCTTGCTGACCCCTCTCTCTCAATCTTTGGTTCACAATTATGTAAGTCCATGTGAACTTTGGCATAGAATGTTTGGACACCTTCACTACACAATCTTATCAACTCTAAATTCGATGGTGAATGACATCCTTGAACTCAAGGAGGATCATGAAGGAGTATGCAAGGGATGTGCATTAGGTATAATGTTAAGAGACCATTTGGAACCAGTGCTTCAAGGTCAAAATAAATTTTGGATCTCATTTACTTTGATGTCTGTGGTCCTATGTCTACGAAGTCTCTTGGAGGTCATCTACACTATGTAACATTCATTGATGACCACTCAAGGAAAACTTGGATCTATTTGCTGAAATCCGAGGATGAAGAATTCGACAAATTTCAAGAATGCAAATTTGAAGTAGAGAACCTTACAAAAAGGAGGATAAAGGTACTAAGATCTGAAAGTGGAGGAGAATACACATTTAAGGAACTCATAGCTTTCTGTAAGGAGGTTGGGATTAAGAGGGCGCTGGTAGTTCGATATAATCTTGAACAAAATGGAGTTGTTGAATGAAAGAATCGATCGATTGAGGAAAGTGTTAGGGCCATGTTACATGATCAAGAATGTCCTAAATTTGTGGGGTGAAGCAACAAAAACTACTGTGTATGTTCAAAATCAAAGTCCTTACAGATCACTAGACAACATGACTCCTGAGGAAGCATTCACTGCGAAGAAACCAAGCGTAGACCATCTCCGAATATTTGGCTATCCTGTTTATATTCACATTTTGAAAGATAAGAGAAAGAAGTTGGATCCTACAAGCATGAAGGGGAATATTTGTTGGCTATAGTAACACTTCAAAGGCATATAGGATCTACATAAAGGAAGGGTGCCAAATAGAAGTAAGTTGAGATGTAATCTTTGATGAAAGTATCACATTCAAGAAATCAAAGGACCTTCTGATTGACTCTGATGATGAAGAACTTCAAATATGTGAAGAAGAATGCACTAGGGAGGAAGAGGATTCAAATCATGAAGAAGTAGGTCCTAGTGAACCTATGCAACAAGTCATCATCCCTGAGAGTAGAAAGAGACCTAATTGGTTAAAGTATACTCTTCTAGATGAGGAGGGACATGGAATAGCCAAGGGTATGTTTAGGGAAAGTAAGAAGTCTAAAAGATATTTAGGGAATGCAACCTTTATGACGAAGTTAATTGAAGCAAAACCATCCACCTTTGAAGACGCTGTCAAACATCAAGAATGGAAAGATTTCATGAATGAAGAATGTCAATCAATAATGAAGAATGGAGTTTGGAAAATCATTCCTAGGCCTGAAGACAAATCTGTGGTAACTTCAAAGTGGCTTTACAAGATTAAACATTCAACAGATGAAAGTTTTGATAAATATAAGGCAAGATTTGTGGCTAGGGGTTTTTCCCAACAAGAAGGCATCGATTATGAAGAGACATTTCCACCTACAACAAAGTATACAACTATAAGATCATTGGTCTCTTTGGCAATATTGATGGGAAGGAACATCCATCAAATGGATGTTAATACAACATTCCTGAATGGTACTATTGATGAAGAAGTCTATATAGAACAACCCTTGGGATTTGAAGTAAAAGATAGAGAGACTCATATCTGCAGGCTGAAGAAGGCACTTTATGGCCTTAAGCAAGCACCAAGGGCTTGGTATGCAAGGATGGACACATGCCTACAAAGATTGGGCTTCTCGATTAGTTTGGCTAATTCGAATCTCTATATCATGGTTGTGAAGAATGAACCCGTAATCATTCTTCTATATGTGGATGATCTTCTCATGGCAGGTGTGGAAGGTCGTCTTCAAGAGTGTAAAAAGCAATTGGCAGCAAAATTCGATATGAAGGATCTAGGGCTAATGCACTATTATTTGGGGTTGGAAGTTTGGCAAAGACTTGATGAGATATATCTAGGTCAAGGAAAATATGTGATCGAGATGCTGAAAATGTTTGACAAGATGGATTGCAAACCTATGACAACCCCTATGATCACAAATTTGAAGAGACTAAGAAGTGGATCCGACAAGGTATAGACAATTGGTTAGCTCACTGATGTATTTGGTAAATACTTGGCCAAACATTTGTTTTGCAGTGAATATTCTCAGTCAGTTCCAGGTAGTGCCCAAGCATGATTAATGGATAACGGCCAAGCATATACTGAGATATCTGCAAGGCATAATACACTATTGCTTGAAGTATGATAGAAAGAATGATGTCCACTTGATTGGATATACAAATGTTGACTAGGAAGGCAGTGAGATGGATGGGAGGAGCACTACTAGAGGGTGTTTTAGTTTCGGATCCTCCATGATATCCTGGATGAGTTAAAAGCAATAATCAATTGCTTTGAGTAGTGCCGTGGCTGAATATGTTGCAGCCTGTGAAGTAAGTAGAGAAGTTGTCTGGTTCAAGAAGTTGCTATTTGAATTGTTTGATAGTTCGACGGACTCTATGGTGATATATTGTGACAACACCAACTGTACAAGGTTGTCTAAGGAGCCAGTGTTCCATGGAAAGACAAAGCACATAAATAACAAGTATCACTACATATGAAAGTTGGTGTAAGATGGAGTGTTGCAGCTACAATATATATCCACTGATGAGTAGGTAGCTGACATCTTGACAAAATATCTTCCTAATAAAAAGCTTGTGTATTTGAGAGACAAGCTTGGATTGGTTGATATATCCTCCCTAGTTGAGAGGTAGAGATAGACACATCATCTTGTCTTCACTTCGTGAAGAAAGAATGGAGGATTGGGTAAGCATCTAGTTTTCGATACTCTTTGAGGATGAGGTAGGGCATCCAAGATGTAAGAGTAGTCGCAGAGGAAATTCCTCGAGGATGTGTTATTCCAAAATAGGAATTGTCCTTGAGAGACAATGATGATGGTGTCAATCAATCAGTGGTCTTAACATCATTGTACTCTGATCTTGTGGAGAGATAGAGTTGTTAGCCAAGGCCTTGCTATGTGACAATGTTGGTTGGTATTATGCAAAGAAATAAGTTGGAATGATAGCTTATGAGATAGCTTACCAATCTAACTCTTCTTATGAGATCTCTTCAGTTTGAGAATGTCCATGTACCATTATGAATACCTCCCTAGTTAAGAGGGAGTGTTGAAATGTGTAACTAGCTCCGGTCTTCATATATATGAAATGTACTTTTGATTCTTGTACATTGTAAAAAGAAAGAAAATTTATTATTGTTATATTTGTAGCATGTGTTTCATGCTGAAGGTCTTTTATTTAGAGGTCAAGCACTGATTGTGTGCTTCTAGGGTTTGTCGTAGGGTTAAGAAGTCAAAAAAGTCATTGTCATATGAAGAATATCCCATCAGACACATTGTAACATATAAAAAGAATTATTTTTGTATTTAAGAGTGTCAAAATACCCTCCAATACCAAGTCGGCTTGACAGCTAAGAGGTCGGCCTCACTAGGGCATGTTGTCCTCCTTGGAAGCCTATATATAGGAGGGATCAACCTCCTATGGACACTCACTCATCTTCTCATCATCTATGCGAAGGAGAAGCAGAAGAAGGCTAGTGAAGAAGGAAGAAGGACGAAGGACACAAGTTTAGGTTATTTCTCTCCCTCTCTCTCACACATGCAAAGAAGGATGGCTAGGGTTTTGATGCTGTAAGATCGAAGTTGAAGAAATTGTAGAAAGAAGGTTGAAGGAAGGTCTAATAGGTCACCTACAAGCCCTAGAAGAAGGAGGAACCCAAGTGAAGGTCAAAGGAAACCTTGGAAGCCCTGAACTTGCTCACATAGATGGAAGCAATAACTGTTGTAGGGGTTGAAAATTTGAGACCTACAGTGGACGTTGAAATTCTGTAGCTGGGGGTTGATGTTGTGCAGCTAAAATAGATTTGATTGGGTGTGACATGGATAGAGGAAGCACATCATCATAGATGTCAGATATGGTCTTGGAAGGGTATTGGTCTTGGTCTAGAGGTCTTGGAATTCGCCATTTGAAGAATCTATAAGAAGAGGAGATTTGTGGGTTTTCCTCCCAAGTGGAGAGGTTTTGGCCTTGGTTTGCATCTTTCTTCCTATGTTCTTGTGTATTGTTGATCTTCTTGTCTTGGTAGTTGTTTGATGATAAGAACAACATAATAATAAGAGAAGAAGCTAATAAGTAAGAAGAAATAAAAATACATCACAGGTAGTTATCAAGTTGAAGAGAAATCATCTTAGTTGCAACCCTTTAGATTTCTCAACAGAATTCTCATGCATCAAAAGTCCCCATCATTCAAACTGTTAAAAAATTGTCGACTCCATTATGTTTAATGTATCATTATGATCACAATATGCCATGAGCCAATGAAAAGAACGGTTTTGTGTGGTTAACCCATAACTGTGGATGACTCATAACCGTGGATGTGTGGCTAACTCATAACCATTATGATTACAATGTACCATGTACCAATGAAGAGAAAGGTTTTGTGTGGTTAACCCATAATTGTGGGTTTGTGGATAATTCATAACCGATTTGGTAATGGCAAGCTTGGAGAACGGTTTTGTGTGGTTTACATAATTGTGGTTTGTGGATGACCCAAAACTGTGGCTTGTTTTTGAATTTTTTTTGTAATGGACCTCTTGCTGCAAGTTTCTAATAACTTTTGCTACAAGCGATGAAATCAAATTTCATTGAAGACTTATTTGAAGTGTTGAAGATACCTTTCCGTTGATATAAGAAACTTACTCTGTAATGATTTATGGAGTGAGAAAATCACTCCTGAAACTTGGAGGCACGCATGGTCACACTGCTTTATAGACATGTGCAACCTCAATCGATGATATCTCTCAAAATAGGAAGCCAAATCAGATTTCAATAAAAAATGATTTGAGCTATCAAAAAATCGTTTAAAATGAACAATGATGAACACTTTGAAGTACTTTGTAGTGATTATGGCACGTGCATGAATTTAGCTGAAGATTGTTGGCCCAACATTCTGGTTGATTTTCGGTAGCATCAGATGTGCTCTAGCTCCGAAATTTTGTGGAGGGGCTAGAACAAATGAGATCTCCAAGACCCAAAAACTCTTTGGAGAAATTCCACCCGGATGAGGAGTTATTAAAATAATTAATATTTTTAATGGGTTCCTAAGTCTAAACTTAGGAAAATAAAAATATTAATGGGTATTAATAAGAATATGGGTGAGAAACTTCTAAGTGACGAGGATCAAGTCTGTTTTAATCTTAGCCGTTGATTAGGGTCTTAATCTCGACTGTTGATTCATCAACAAAAGTATAAGGGGAGGATTGAGGGTCAGTTGGAGACACACTGAGTGATCAAAGAAGTTCAATTTTTCTGGGGTGTGGTTTGCTGAGAAAATCGAACTAGTGATCTGAGTTGCAATGAGAGGGGTAGTAGCAGAGAGTTGGATCGAAAGGCCGTTTCGAGCCAATGAATGCCAGGCAGAGAGGTAGGAGTAGCATTAGAGAGGCAACACAGAGGCCTACGTAGCCCAGGAAGGGGTTCATGCAGGCCAAGAGGGTTCTTGCAGTGGCAGTGCGAGATAATCGGAAGGAAGTTTGAGATTTTGCTAGGAGTTCGATGTTCTGAGCTAGGAAGGCTGAAGTTGACGCTCTTGAGAGCAAATCGATCCAGTAGAGAAGTGACACAGTCTCCTAGAGGCAATACTTTTGCCCACACAGAGCAGATTGTGCTAGGATTTTCGCAGTACTTGCGGAGTTAGCCATTCAATGGATTAGTTGTGACTTAGAGAACAAGGTAAACCCTCGTATGTATTTCTTGCTGCTGATATTTCTCTGAAAGGTTAGCCGGTGTGAGAGGCAACTTGTTGTACTCAGATTCTGCTTGCTTAATAATACAAACCCTTTATATGCTGCACCGATTTTCCCGCAATGGATTTTTTCGGGGATGTTTGTCCGAAAATAACGGTGTCCCTTGCATGTTTGTCTCATATCTATTTCAGTTTATGATTTGTATGTCAGTGTAGTATATAGTAGTGTTTTTCATCAGTGTTTAAATAATTAAATAACTGTTATATAATGAATCCATACAGGTGACGATAATTTTTAGATAGAGGAGGAATGACCTGTTATAGAGTTTTGAGGAGGAAGAGTTGGGTTCACAAAACTCTATAATAGGTCATTCCTCCTCTATCTAATAATTAAATAACTTGTTGAATTTTAAAACAAGTAGGGGATGATAAACCATTGATTGCAGTAGGATTTATGATGTGTAGATTAAGAAATTTTCACATGGTATCAGAGCATTGCAGATCTTAGGACACTGAAGACATCAGCCAGGAGATCCAGCGAATTTGCTGCAGAGAAGCAACTGTCTCGAGTGGCAACGTTGTTTCAGAAGTAGAGGAGCAGCTGAAGAAGTGACGTAGAGGCTCACACAGTGCCTACGTTAGCATTTCAAGCCTGTAGAGGATGACGCAGTACCCGAGAGGAGCTCACGCAGTGACTGCATCAACTCTCTCGGACAGCGTAGAGCCTGAGAGGCTCAAATCAGTCAGTTGCTGGGCTAGAGGAGCAGAGCAGATTCGATAAGTGGAGCTGGTGGGACACTGTTGCTGTTGGTGCAGAACAATGTCTATGGAGACAACGCCGAGGTAGAGGGAGTCATTGCATTGACAGATTTCTAGCCAAAGAAATCTAGATCTGGGTTGCAGTAGCAAAGGAGGATTGGAGAGGAGTGATTTGACATTTGGTCGAAGGATTTTCGTGAAGGAAATCAAGACTCAGAGGGAGTCTAGAGGAGCTTGTTCCTTAGAGGGTTTCTTGCGCCAAAGGAATCCAGATCCGAGTCTTGCTGGATTAACAGCAGGAGAGGGAGAAGAGAAACAGTCCTATATTTTTTGAGTAGAGATGGCGATCAATGCACTGAGGGATCCAGATAGATTGGATGGAGCATCCAATTTTGTCATCTGGAAGGCTAGGATCCTGGAAATCCTAGAGAAACATCGCATCAAGGACTATGCCTTGAAGGTAGTTGTTGTTTCGGTCGACGCTGATCCACTGCAGAAGTATGAGGAGGCCAAGGCGAAGGCTAAAAGCATGATTCTAGACGGGGTCAAAGATCATGTGGTCCCACACATCGCTGAGAAGGACACGACAAGGGAGATGTGGGAAACGTTGACCACCTTGTACCAGGGACTTCCATTCAATAGAAGATGCTATTGGAGAATCGACTTTGATAGTACTAGATGCAGAAGGGAGAAGAAATCGATCCCTTCCTTCTCAGGTTGCAAGGGATTCGAGATTAGTTGACTTCCGTGGGGTCTACACTAGATCCTGAGTTCATGGTCAGGACTGCCCTGAATGCAGTCACTGAAGACTGGGATACAATTGTTCGGAGTATCTTGGGCAGAGCTGCTCTCCCCAGTTGGGAGGAAATGTGGGCAACTCTTTGACAAGAAGAGATGAGGAGGTTGACCAAGGCAGGAAGTAGCGGCAAAAGAGCCCGGGTCAAAAAGGAGGAGGAGGAGGATGCAACTCTCGCATCATCGAGACAACATGGGCAACAAAAAAATAAGAAAAATGATATAACTAAGGTTAGATGCTTCAGGTGTGGTGAACTAGGACATTTCGTCACTCAGTGCCCACGAAAGAAGGGCAAGGAAGAGGCTTTTGACTCGAAGGTTGCTCCAGCAAAGGCTGACAAGGAGGATGATGATGAGGATTGTGCCATGAGAGCTCATGCACCTCTCGAGAAGAGGTGGGGCGACATAGAGCTGTAGTTGGGAGGACTACACTAGGGCTGGATCCTTGAGGTGCCCAAACTCTTGGATCACATACGGCTACGAGAGCCCTTAACGACAGTAACACAATGATGGGTGTCGGTTGTGCGAGGTGTGATGGAGTAACAATGGCAGAGCTAGAGTGCCAAAGTCTGAAGCATTGCAGTGGATGTTGTACCAGTGCGAGAGGTACATAACAGATTGTAGCAACACAGTAGCAACAAAGGGTCAGCACAGATTAGCAGCAGAGGTAGCTTCCGCATCACAATGCATCCATACTGACCAACATGTCAGTTTTTGGGTGAAGTTTCAGTTACTTACTTCTCAGTAATTGAGTTACAGTGCAACAGTTAGCAGTGGCAGTGTTATGGGCAACATGATGCAGCGTATTGAGAGGGAGCTGTAGTACAGATATAGCAATGACAGTGGCAGTGTCATGGGAAGCAGTATAGGATGTAGTATTGCAGTGGATGAAGGGCAGTAGGCCAAGCATTAACAACACAAAGGATCGATGTCGTGGATTAGTGTGATGCTTCTATTGAGGAGTACTGCTAGAGCACATTTCTCGCTAAGAGGGAGTGTTGATTTTGGGTAGCATCAGATGTGCTCTAGCTCCGAAATTTTGTGGAGATGCTAGAAAACATGAAATATCCAAAACCCATAAATCGTTTGGAGAAATTCCACCCAGATGAGGAGTTATTAAAATAATTAATATTTTTAATGGGTTCCTAAGTCTAAACTTAGGAAAATAGAAATATTAATGGGTATGAATAAGAATATGAGTGATAAACTTCTAAGTGACGACGATCAAGTCTGATTTAATCTTAGCCGTTGATTAGGGACTTAATTTCGGCCATTGATTCATCAACATGAAAAGTATAAGAAGAGGCCTGAGGGTCAGTTGGAGACACAACGGGCGATCAAAGAAGTTCGATTTTTTTGGGGCGCGGTTTGCTGAGAAAATCGAACTAGTGATTTGAGTTGCAGTGAGGGGCAATAGTAGAGAGTTGGATCGGAAGGGAGTTCCAAGCCAATGAATACTAGGCGGAAAGGCAGGAGTAGCATCAGAGAGGAAGCGCAGAGGCCTACGTACCCCAAGGGGCTCATGTAGGCCAAAAGGGTTCTTACAGTGGTAGTGCGAGATAATCAGAAGGAAGTTCGAGATTTTGTTGGGAGTTCGATGTTCTGAGCTGGGAAGGCTGAAGTCGAAGCTCCTGAGAGTAAATCGATCTAGTAAAGAAGTGACGCAATCTCCTATAGGCAATACTTTAGCCCACACAGAGCAGATTGTGCTAGGATTTTCGCAGTGCTTGTTGGAGTCAGCCATTCAATGGATCAGTTGTGACTTAGAGAGCGAGGCAAACCCTCATATGTATTTCTTGTTGCCGATATTGTGAAATTTCTATCACTGCAGCAATTGATTTACTTTTCCTACTTATTCCATCATAAGTTATTCATGAAATTACTTCAACAAATATTAAAATAAATATTGTTGCAGATATCACACCGTAATACAGAAAAAAAACATATGCACACATTGAGATAGTTATTTTGGACTAATGTCCTCGGAAAAACCCAATGTGGGAAAACCAGTGTAGCAAGGGAGGATTTTATTATTCAGCAATTTTCTTGTACAACAGAGTGCCAAACTGGCTTACCCACAGATAGACAAACTTTCAGCACTTTTCTAAACCTAGCGTAGGACCTACTGGCCTCTGCTACAGCGTGAAACCCTCTGCATCAACGTGAAGCCCTCTGCGTCAGCCTATTGGGGCTTTGCGTAGCCTCTCTGGGTTACTGCGTCACTCCTGCAGCCTCTGCGTGGATGACGCAGGGCCTTTTGGCTCTGCGCAGTCTCTGCTGCCTCTATGTGGCTTCCTCTGGCTCTGCATCTACCTCTTCTGCACTGATCACCCGTCTCTCTGTTCCGTACTTGCTGCTTCCTGACTGCTCTTTAGACTACTGGTTCAATTTCTCAGTAAAGCCCGCTCCAGAAATTGAACTGACTGGTCTCCCTTAGTGTGTTCTCCAAGTGCCCCTCAAACCTCCTCTTATACTTTTTCAGTTGACATCTCAACGACTGAGATTAAGTTCCTAATCAACGAATAAGATTAGTTCTAGCTTAATCTATGTCTTTTGGACCATTCTAACACAGATTCATATTAATACACATTAATCTTTTATTTTCCCTAATTTTAGACTTAGGGACTCCATTAAAAAAATTAATTATTCTAATATCTCCTATTCTGTTTAGAATCTGGCCAAACCCTTTTTGGGTATTGGAGATCTTATGTGCCCCAACCTCTCCACCAAATTTCTTGGCTAGAGCTCATCCGATGCTACCCCAAATCAACAGATATTTCTCTGAAGGGTTAGCCGGTGTGAGAGGCAACCTGTTGTCCTCAGATTCTGCTTGCTTAATAATACAAACCCTCTATATGTTGCATCGGTTTTCCCGCATTTGATTTTTCCTGGAAGGTTTGTCCAAAAATAATGGTGTCCCTTGTGTGTTTGTCTCATATCTATTTCAGTTTATGACCTGTATGTTAGTGTAGTCTCCAATAGTGGTTTTCATCAACATTTAAATAATTAAATAACTTGTTGAAAGTAAAAACTAGGAGATGATAAACCAGCGATTGCAATAGGATTTCTGATGTGTAGATTCATAAATTTCCACAATTCCATCCATTATTGTGCTTCTATGACACCCATACCACCATGGACAAACTAAAAATGGCTAAAATGATGTTGTCCAGGCTTTTATATGCTGCATACTATTTTTTTGAGCTAAAGCATGGTTGTATAAATATTTAATGACAACCAATGTTACTTGGGAGCGGGAGCGAAAGCGGGGAGCGGGAGTGACATTTTCAAAAGCTCCCGGTTTGGGAGCGAATCCCAGAGCGATTTTTTAAAAATATATATATTTTTTATATTTTTTAATTTTTGATACATATATGTCAACAAAAACATGTAGAATGATGAATTAGATATAAAAAACATAGATTGATCATTGAACTGTATCACATCAATCATCTATAAGTTATAATCTTCATCAACCATGTCCACAAGTTAGTAACATACATATTACAACTGCAACATATTGAGTCTCGTGAATCATGATTGGTCAAATTCAATCTCAAAGTTTCAACTTCAAGCTTTCAAAATTGAAAATTCAATATATAACATTTATCATCATTGATCACCAAAGTTGTACTTGTAAGCTAATTTTAACCATTACAAGAAATAATATCTTAGATATTTCTAAGTTCTAAGTTCTAACTGTTAACATGAAATGAAATGTTATAAAATGAAACATGAATAATGAAATGAAATGAAACAACTTTAGTCTTTCACGAAGCATCATATTCATAATTCACAATCATTACCAATGAGTTATAATTGCCAACTTCAAACTTCAAATTTTCATTGTCACACTCATATATTGTTTACAAAAAATATCATTATGATATGAAAGAGTCAAAGGTCAAGGACTCAAGATTCAACAATTATGAAAACTAATAGAAACTATAAAAGACAAATAAACTGTAAATCTACATGTGGCCCTTGCCACGAGAGTCTCCAGGAGTATAAGCATGTCGTGGTGGTCTTCTAGGAGTCTCCCGCACAGACCGATGACCAGAACTAGAAGGCACATGCCCTCCACGTGAGGGTGTAGATGGAGGTGGTGACAACAAAGGAACAAGACTTGGAACTCGAGCACTGCTATTGGATGGTGGAGGTGGCATGGCTGTTGCAGCTGCTTCATCTTTATCGCTTATAAGTTCCTCTTCCAGTTCTTCAAGATGTATAGTGCCATCCTCCAAATTGTCTCCCTCTGGGTGGTTGTCCCAAATTTTATATGTGGGATCCTCATAAGCCCGATCAAGTAGGTAGGAATAAATCAGAAAAAAGTGCATGAAGGGTTCCTAAGCTAAGTAGAGTTAGAAACTTCAACAATCAGAGTTGCGGCTGAGGGGCAGTGAAGACAGAAGCAGAGAGGTAGAGAGGGTACCAGGAGCATTAGTGCAAAAGCTGGGAGAGAAGGACACAATATGTTGAGCATGCATTGGTGTTTATTTTCAGTATCTACTTTGTAAATAACTTGTTAAAGAAAAATAACAAGTAGGTAGGAATAAATCAGAGAAAAGTGCATGAAGGGTTCCTAAGCTAAGTAGAGTTAGAAACTTCAACAATCAGAGTTGCAGCTGAGGGGCAGTGAATACAAAAGCAAAGAGGTAGAGAGGGTAACAGGAGCATCAGTGCAAAAGCCGGGAGAGAAGGACGCAGAGCCAGCCAGGGCCCACTGTTATGAATATAATTCATAACAAGTAAATAAATAAAATAAATATAAATATTAAATAATCAAATATTAATTAGGTTAAATAGTCATTAAGTGAAAAGGAATGTTTAAAAGACATGCCCATTCATGAAAGGCCGCCTGCTTAGATATATGAATGCGGGTCCTCATTGTAACATTCATCACTTATACATTTTTATATATAATAAATTATTATTACAAAATACCTCTTGTGTATTTTTACATTAAAGTCAGCGAGCTAGCAGTTTTTATGCTTCAGTGGTATCAGAGCTATGGTGCACAATATAATCATGCGGGTCTTTGAACGTTGTTCGCAGCACAATGTGCCATTACGTTCACGTCCTGAATGTGTTGAACGGTTTAGTAAAATTCAAGAAGCATTTTAGCGTTTAGAAAAATCAGTTGCAGAAGTTAAAGAAGCTCAAAAGGAAAATGATCTAGATAATGATTCTGATGAAACTTATACAGATCAAGATGAGGATTCAAATAAAGCTGATCTTGAAGTGAGTGATGATGATCTAAATCAAGATAATGATTCCGATGAAGTTGATATAGATCAAGATGATTATAATGTTGAAGATGAGAATGTTGCAGAAGATTCTCAACAAGAAATTTTAAGAGGTAAGGTCAAAGATGTTACAGCTGTGGCAGAGGTCAAACAAAGCACTGGAGATTTAGAAGAAAAAACAGATTCAGAAGATGAGAAACAAAGCATTGAAATTTTAGAAGGAAACGCTAGGAAAAGGAAGCAAAATATTGAAGAAGATGTGAGCGAAACTAGTAGGAAAAAAAACTATATATCGTTGAAGAAGAGAGACAAGCTAGAGATTCAAATATCCTTGAAATCTGCAACTGCACCATATATTTGAGAAATAAGGTACACTCAGTTATTGATAAGTTTGCAGAATGTGGACTTCGATCCCTCGTTGTGGCCAGACAACAAGTCCCCGAGAAGAGAAAGGAAAGTCTGGGAGGTCCGTGGCAATTTGTTGGTTTATTATCTTTATTCAACCCACCTTGCCATGACAGTGCAGAAACTATTCACTGGGCTCTTGACCTTGGTGTCAATGTCAAGATGATCACAGGTGACCAGCTAGCCATTGCGAACGAGACGGGGCGAAGACTGGGCATGGGTGTGAATATGTACCCATATTCTTCTTTGCTTGGACATCACAAGGATCCCAATCTTGAAACAATTCCCATCGATGAGCTAATCGTGAAAGCTGATGGATTTGCCGGAGTATTTCCAGAGCACAAATACGAGATCGTGAAGTGGCTTCAAGAGATGAAATACGTATGTGGAATGACTGGGGATGGAGTTAACGATGTCCCGACTTTGAAGAAGGCAAACATCGGAATTGCAGTTGCTGATGCCATGGATGCCGCAAGAAGTGCCTCAGACATTGGACTTATGGAACCAGGGCTTAGTGTCATTATCCATGCTGTCATTACCAGTCGTTGCATTTTTCAAAGAATGAAAAATTACATGATATATGTTGTATCTATCACAATTTGTATTGTGCTTGGCTTCTTGCTGATCACCCTAATATGGGAATTTGATTGCTCTGCTTTTATGGTTCTGATCATGGCTATTCTTAATGATGGCACAATCAGGACAATATCCAAGGACTGTGTTAAACCATCTCCACTGTCTGATAGTGGGAAGTTGAAGGAAATATTTGCAACATGTGTTGTTTTGGGCACTTACCTCGCTACCATGACAGTCATATTTTTCTGGGCGATGTACAACCATCAATTTTTCACGAAGAAGTTTGGTGTGAGACCTTTAAGAACAAACAATGAATGCATGGCTGCACTGTACTTGCAAGTCAGTATTGTGAGCCAGGCCCTCATCTTTGTGACTCAGTTCCGAAGCTGGTCATTTTTAGAGAGGCCTGCCCTTCTGCTTGTCATTGCCTTTATAATCGCTGAATTGACTACTACATTCTTTAAGAACTTATTTACAAAGTAAATACTGAAAATAAACACCAACGCATGCTCAATATATTACAGATCAACAACTAAAAGAAACAAGAACAAACACACCACATGACACCATTATTTTTGGACCAATGTCCCTGGAAAAACCCAATGTGGGAAAATTGGCGCAGTTATCTGAGGGTTTTCTTATTAAGCAATATCAGAGTACAATCTGGGTGCTGAAACTGACCTACCCAACAGAGAATTTCCTTAGCATCTATACCTCACAGTTTAAGAGAAATCTCTTGGTTGAAACCCCAGAAAACCCTTCCGACAGCTCCTCAGCATAAAACTGCTCCTGCAACCCCAGCATCTGCCCAATCTGGACTGCGTCAGCCCCTCTAACGTTGGTCCTGCGTTAGCCCCAAGAGGTCTTGCGTCAGCTCTGGGAGCCTCTGCATCAGTTGCGCTGGCCTCTCTGGTGCTCTGCGCAACACTTGGCTGCCTTTGCGTGGCCCTGTGTGAGCCCTTATTGGCTCTGCGTCACCCTCCTTGGCTGTTGCGCTGCTCCCCTGACACAATCTCTACCTTCTTTGTTTCTTTGTACTCAATGCCTCTCAGCCGCTCTCCCAATCACTGATTCTACCTCTCTTAGCAAACCCCGATCTAGAGAATAGAATAACTGATAATCCAGTGTGCTCTACAAGTGACCCTCAAGCCTCCTCTTATATTTTTCCTGTTGACATCTCAACAGCCGAGATTAAGTCCCTAATCAACGATTAAGATTAGATCTGGCTTGATCCATGTCTTTTGGACCACTCTAACACAGATTCATATTAATACACATTAATATTTTAAACTTAGGGACTCCATTAAAATACTGATTATTTTAGTATCTCTCGACCTGTTTAAAATCTGCCCAAACCCTTTCTGGGTGTTGGAGATCTCATGTGCCCCAACCTCTCCACCAAATTTCGTGGCTAGAGCACATCTGATGCTACCCCAAATCAACACTGATCACTCCTTCGATTTCCCCAGCAAGCTCTGCCCCAGAAAATCGAATTCTTGATCAACTCTGTGTGTTCTTCAAGTGACCCTCAAGCCTCCACTTATACTTTTCTCATTGACAATTCAATAGTCGAGATGAAGTCCTTAATCAATGGCTAAGATTAGATCTGGCTTAATCCATGACTTTTGGACCATTCTAACTCAGTTTTATATTAATTCATATTAATATTTTATTTTTCCTAAGTTTAGACTTAGGGACTTCATTAAAAATATTAATTATTTTAATATCTCCCAAACTGGTTGGACTCTACCCAAACCACTTTTGGGTATTGAATATCTCATGTGCTTTAGCCTCTCCACCAATTTTCATGGCTAGAGAACATCTGATGCTACCCGAAATCAACGCTCCCTCTTAGCAAGGACTGTGCTCTAGTAATACTTCTTACTGAGTATCAACTTGATCATCCAGCGTCGCTCCCTGTGTTGATGCTAGGCCTCCCTGCCCAACATCCTCTGCACTACTACATCCTGTACTGCTGCCCATGGCCCTGCCACTGTGACTGCTGCATTTGTACGACAACTCCCTCTACATCCGTGTTGTTGCCCATGGCCCTACCACTGCCACTGTTGCATCTGCACTGCAACTCCTCTCATCGTGCTGCCCATAGCACTGCCATTGCTAACTGCTGCATTGCAACTCAGTTACTGAGAAGTAAGTGACTTATCTCCCAACTTTGGCATCTCCGTCAGGCTAGAAACACTCCCGATGCTGAAGCTCCCTCTCCGACTTCTGCGTTGCTGCAATAACTTTGTGCATCTCGCACTGCTACCTCATGCTGTCCTGGGACTCTTGCACTGTAGCTTCCTCTGTCGCTCCATCCGCATCCGTCTCTACCGACATCTGCTTGTCTTGCTACTCCTCTTTAGGGCTCTCGTAGCAAGGTATAATCCAAGAGGTTGGGTACCTCGAGGATCCTGCCCCTCATCGCCTGTAGTTCGTCTGACTACAACTCGATGTCTCCCCACTTCGTCTCAAGTGGTGCGTGAGCACTCATGGCACAATCCTCATCTGTCTCCACTTCTTTCTTCGCCCTTGCTGGTGCAGCCTTGGTCTCAGAAGCCTCTCCCTTGCTCTTCTTCCTCGGACATTGGCTCGCATAGTGACCCAGTTCCCCACAGAGGAAGCATTTGACCTTGGAGAGGTCCTTCTTCTTCCGTTTCTCCTGCTTTCCCTCACATGCTAGGGCATCATCCTCCTCTTCCTCCTCCTTGATTTTGATCCCCTTGCTGCTGCTTCTTGGGCAACTATATATAAAGACAAGTTCAACCACTTTCGAGGACATTCATTCATTAGCATATCATATATCTTTTGCACCTAACAAAGGAGAAATAGACCAAGTACAAGGAGAGTGAAGAGCACACACGTGTGGAGGAATTTCAATGAGAAAGACTGAATTATTTGAAGTAGTTGCAGACCAATTTTTTGGCCCCTCTTGTTGCAAGTCCGAATTTTAGAGCTTTGACCAAAATTGGAGTAGTTAGACCAGCGTTGAGTTTTTTTTTGGAGGTGACTTGGAGGAGGGTTGGACTTGGTATCTTGGTGGAAGTTTTGTCTTGGTCTTGGTCTCATTTTGATACGATTCTATAAGAGAAGGATTGTTGGGTTTCCCCTTATGAGTTTTGCCCTGGGTTGCTGCCTAATTTTGGTGTCTCTTGTCTCTTTGTTTTTCTTGAAAGATTGAACGTTTGTATAATTGCTTGATGAAGAATACATAAGAAGTAATAAGAAGACATTTAACATTCACAAATAATTATCAAGAAGAGGAATCAAGTATTAAACTACTACGCACTTGCTTTCTCAACAAACATTCCCCCCACAGTTGGAGATTGCTAGCAAAGGCATACATTCTATCCTTATCATGCATATCCCTAAGCTCCACCATAAGACATGAGAACTCCTTTATATAGGTCTAGGTTTTGTTGGTATGCTTTAGCTACCTCAAACAATTCCTTGCCACTGATTCTTGATTCCTTGGTCTAAATGGCACATCCAAAGCATCTTTTAGCTTTGTCCAAGTGTCAATCTTGTCCGTGATTTGACCAACTGCTAAGTCCTCAACTTGGGTCCTGAAATAATGTTTTGCTGTTCCTATGAGATACATGGTTGCTGCATTGAGCTTCGTTTCTTCAAAACAACCCTTCATTTGTTCCAACATTTGTTCCACACCCCAACCGAAGTTTCCAAGCTCCTTAACGCTTCTAGTCTTATCATTTGTCTTCAGTTCTTTAAACTTCACCTTCATAGATGATTTACTTGAACTCTGCCCTATAACTTGCTTCAATACTACATTGGTATCACACTGATCTCTTGTTAGTGCCACAAGTGTCTTCACTTGATCTTCTAAGTCCTTCATTCAACCTTGTTGATCATGGGCTTGTCTTACTGCATAATCAGGGGAATAAGAATCTACCTTAAGGGGTCCCTTAATTTCCTGAATATTTGCTCGAAGTTTTTCAAAATCCTTCCCATCGCCTTCGATATACGTCTATAATCTGTGCCAAGGTCGACTTGGTATCTCAAACCTTCTTATATAGTGCCACCTGATTCAGGTCCATTGGGTTAGACCTAGTGTTTATGATCGTGACCTACTTATTAGTAATTACAAATGTGACCTTGCAAACTCACTTCAACTTCCCACAACTGTGACTTGTACCAAGAACCAATAGCCAAAAACCCCCAAAAACCTGCAAAAAAGACAATTGTCTCTGTAATCTTCTTTTGCTCTTAGTACTTCCAATACCAGCTGTTGATTTTTGTAAAGACCGAAAACAATTTCCTGATTTATATCATGAACCTGAAACAGATTTCCTGAGATCTTACAAAATAAATTAACAACACTGCTGAGGTACCTACCTGTGCCACTGCGGTTGAATATGTTGTGCCTCTGTTGTTGAAGATGCCTATGGCTGCGCTGCTACAGTTTCCAAAATACCGAATCCACCCAGCCAAACTAAGCAGGACCTGACTGCTAAATCCAGTAAGCTTCTTAACAGAAGCCGACTGTTCTCCCGTGCCTAGAACCTCAGAACACTCAAGCTCTTCTTGTGGATGATTTCCTTCTCTTTCACAATTCTTCCCTCTGGTTTTTGTGTCCCCTTCCTAAATCCATGTCCCGTGGTTTTATTCTCTTGTTTGGCGGTGGCCGCTCTTCCATCTGCAGTCCACCGCTCAACCTGTTGATGACATGCCATTTCTTACGTATTCCTCCCTTATCTCTTTTAAGGTCGAGGATGTACATGATTTATGTTTTTGAAATCATACTATACTTTTATTAAAATATTCCTTTAATATACACTATATCGTATATATATCACATTATAATTTAAAATATCACATTACATTATAAACATTATGTTTTATTATATAACATTGTTTTATTATATATATTTTTTAATATAACATCATAACTTTATACTTAGATCCCTTTTTAATTAATTACTTATATATATTATAAAATTTATTTTATTAATTTATTAATATAATTTTTACCAATAATCTGGAACGTATAATTTATATATGCCTCGTTTAATATTTACCCATACATTAAGCAATATTGACGGATGAGTAGAACCTCTATTCAAAGAAGTGTCATGGTATTTAGCACTTATAATTAATTTAGTTTATAATACTAGTGCGGTGTATACGACACATGCATATGTAGCGATCATATGCATGTACCATATACCTGCTATTATGCTTGCGTTTTTTATATTTATAGATGGGTCGTTACATACACTCCCCCTTCAGAAAACTTTGTCCCGAAGTTAGAGTTTTTATCTTATCTGATTACTTATGATAGCAATTAGTACATTCTTCTTAGGTTTGTAAACCGAGGTTAAAATTCTTATTTAATATAAGGAGACTATAAAATTGGTGTTTTGAATATTTTTCGGTTTATGATTTTAATGGTCATGCCTTGCCCTATCTAGGTTCCCAAGCTATTTTAAAATCATCCTATCCTACCTAATCTCTTTCGTCCCCATCCTATCCGTCCTCTACTGGAGTATGCCATGGCGTCAGTTTTATTGACCTAACCATTCATAAACTCTAAGGTGACAACGTTGGTTATACCGACCTGATTTCGAGTAGGCATCTGACAGTCATCATGACACGTCTAGGGGAGCGTGATTCACACAGTCCTCCCATGACTCCAGGGTTTGAGGATAACCAGTGGGCAACACCTCCACCCCTCCCAGTAGAATTAGGGTTAATACTCTATCATAGAATCTCTTCGAGCCTTAATTGTTCTGAGGTTTTGTCATCATGTGGTCATTTTGGTAACTATTTATTATCTGCAATCATACACTTATCCATGCATTTATAAAATGTGCATTAGCATATCCATAATAACTTATGTATAATTCACATATGTCAACTACAATATAACATATTTTGCCATATTCTATTCATGTCATTGACTTTCATTTAAAATGTAATTATTCTTTGATTTCTATTCCATCGATCATATTGACATGTATAAATAAAACAGATTTATAATATCTTAATTCCTATCGGAAGTAAAATCATTTAATTGTCTTAAACTTTACTTTGACAACTATAATTTAGTAAGATCAATAACATATTTCGTTTTGGTATCCGTGTACCAACAGAATTTAAACATATATTATGTCACAAAATTTCACATTTATATATAACCATTCAAAGTGGTTCTAAGTTTGTGGTTTGCAGTGAAGTAAATATATACTAAACACAGTGTAAAGTTATTCAAAATTGACACATAGGGTATATTTGACATATGTCTTTTGTATCTTCCCAAGTTGTTGATCTAGGACTATACTTGTCCCATTGGACCTTAAATTGGTTTACCAGGCGATTCCTGAGCTGTTGAACCCTACGTTCCAGTATACGTAATGGTTCGATCGATACGATTCTCTCGTCCGATACCTGTAATTCCTTCCATTGAAGGTTATGAGATTGATCAGCTATATAATATCTTAATACAGATACATGGAATACATTATGAATTTTATGCAGGTGAGGTGGTAGAGCAAGACGATAGGCGACAGGTCCAACTATTTCCATGACTTTAAATGGTCCAATAATTCGGGGTGACAACTTTGTCCATTTCCCGAATCAAATAGTACTTTTCTTTGGTTTGATGCAGATGAAAACTTGATCCCCTACTTCATACTTGCTATCAGTTCTACGAGTATCAACACATTCCTTTAATCGTTGTCTAATTTGTCTTACCTGCTCTTCCATTTGTTGGATTAATTCTAGTCCTATCATCACTCAATCTTCTAACTTGTCCCAACTTAACGGTGTTCTGCAAGGTCTGCCGTATAATGCTTCAAATGGAGGCATTCCAATCGAACTGTGGTAACTGTTATTGTATGCGAATTCGACTAAGGGTAGGTACTTTTCCCAGTGTGATTGCTGATCCATAACATACATTCTCAACATATCTTCAAGTACTTTATTTACCCTTTCTGTTTGCCCATCAGTCTCAGGATGGTAAGCAGTGCTCAAATTTAGTCGAGTTCATAAGGCTGACTGCATCCAAGTCCAAAATCTTGAAGTGAATCGCGAATCTCTATCAGATATAATCTTCTTAAGTACTCCATGAAATTTGATAATTTCATTTATGAATACTTGAGCTACGTCAGCAATATCGTAAGTATCTCTTACGGGAATGAAATGGGCGCTTTTTGTTAATTTATCCACTACTACCAGAATGACATTGTGTCTTTGAGAAGTAAGAGGTAGCCCAGTGATAAAATCGATAGAAATAATCTCCCATTTGGTCATAGGAATGTCGTGAGGTTGCAAGAGACCTGCTGGATGACAATGATCTGCTTTTACTTGTTGACATTCCAAACATTTTGCAACAAATTGGGCGATATCACGTTTCATGCCTGACCAGAAGAAGAGTTTCTTAGTATCCGAATACATTTTTTTTACTCCAGGATGTGCACAATATACTGCTCTGTGGGCTTCCCTAAGGATAGTGTCTCGAAGATCCTTATTATCAGGAATATACATCCTTCCATGGAATCGTAAGATTCCATCATTTTCTAGTTCATATCCTTCAAATTTAGATTCTTTTGGGTTTTTACCCGCAAGACTAGATCTCACCTTTAAATACCAGCTATCTTTTATGAGATATTCTAGTACCCGTTGTCTTAAGTCTACTTTAATAGGTATGAGAGAAAATATCCGAGGCCTTTTGCTTAAAGCATTTGCTACTACATTTTCTTTTCCCTTAATGTATGATATTCCAAAGTCATATTCACTTAGGAATTCACTCCATCGCCTTTGTCTGGCATTTAAATCTCTTTGGGTGAACAAATATTGTAGACTTTGATGGTCGCTTTTAAGTGTAAAACTTTGCCCCATTAGATAATGTCTCCAGATCTTTAAAGCTAGTACTACAGCGGTTAACTCTAAATCGTGAGTAGCATAAAGTTCTTCATGAGGTTTTAACTTTCTGGAAGCATATGCTATCACTCCTCTATCCTGCATCAATACTGCACCCAACCCTTGTTTGGATGCATCAATACATACCGTAAAATCTTTGTCCATATCAGGGACTCTTAGGATTGGTGCACTGGTGAGTAGTCTTTTGAGTTTAGAGAATGCTTTATCACATTCCTCAGTCCATTCATACTTAACACCTTTACGCTGAAGGGTTGTAATTGGCTTTGCAATTCTGGAGAATCCCTCCACAAATCTTCGGTAGTAACCGACTAAACCCATAAAGCTTCGTATTTCATGTGTGTTTTTCGGTATTGGCCATTCCATGATTGCTTTTACCTTCTCAGGGTCTACTGAAATCCTTTCACCTGATATGATATGACCTAAGTAATGAATCTTTTCCTGAAAGAATGAACACTTGGATAATTTTCCATACAACTGATGTTTTTTAAGGTAGGACAATATTATCCGTAAATGATTTTCATGCTCTTTCTTATTCTTGGAATAGATGAGAATATCATCTAAAAAGACTTGTACAAATTGATCAAGATATTCGCGGAAAACACTATTCATAAGATTCATGAATACAGCTGGTGCATTTGTTAATCCAAATGGTACCACAGTAAATTCATAATGTCCAAAACGTGTCCGGAATGCAGTCTTAGAAATATCGTTTTCAGAAATCCTTAGCTGATGATAGCCTGATCGAAGATCAATTTTTGAAAAGACAACATCTCCTCTGATTTGATCGAAAAGATCATCGATTCGAGGCATAGGGTATCGATTCTTTACTGTAGCTCGATTCAAGTCTCGATAATCTATGCATAATCTTAAAGATCCATCTTTCTTCTTCACAAAAATTACAGGAGCGCCCCAAGGTGATATATTGGGTCGAATATGTCCTATATCCAGTGGTTCCTTCAATTGAATTAATAATTCTTGAAGTTCTGGAGTTGTCATTCTATAAAGCGTTTTAGAGATCGATTGGGTACTAGGTTTTAATTCAATAGTGAGATTCAACTCTCTTGCAGGGGGTAATCCTAGTAATTCTTGTGGAAATACATCCGGAAATTCGACTAACATCGGATATTGTACTAAGGATGGTCCTTTTTCTTTGCTTACTTCTTGAGTTACATATGCTTGACAACCTTTCCTTAAACAACGCTTCATTTTCATTGTTGATATGTAGTGTAAAGATACTTTTCTCTTGATTCCTTGAATTTGGATTGCTTCTCCTTCATCATTTATACCTAGAATTCTTTTCCCATAACAGTCTACCCAAGCTTGATGAGCTTCTAGCCAATCCATACCTATGATAAGATCATAAGTTCCTAAGGCTGTGGCATAAAATCTTAGTTTAGTTGTACAGACCCCTAGGTCAATTTTGCATTGATCCACACTTAAGCCCACGGATTGCAGTTCTCCTGAGGCCATTTCCACCCGTTTGAAATCATTTTGTCTGCGAGCTGCCAACCCACATTTGTTTAATGCATATGACGAAATGAAACTATTTGTGGCACCAGTATCAAATAAGATTTTGTGCTTTATACCATTGATAATACCTGAAGATTCCACTACAGTGGATTGATGTGCCGTTTGGTCGTTGCTGACTACTGCATGAATTTTACGATTACCTTGATTATTTGATATTGGTTCCCTTCCAGTCTTATGCAATATATTTGATGAAGCTTCTGGACAATCATGTTGAAAATGTGGTCCTCCACATCCCCAACAATTAAGCTGTGTTGATCCTCTTGAATCAGGACGTGAATTTCTAGATAAAGAGCTTTGTCCTCTCATGTTGATTCCTCTCAAATTTCTTCCTCTACTGGTAGTTCCTCGAGATGTCCATGGACTGGTGTTTGATGATTCCGCGGTTATAGTGTTTACTGCCATGGGAGCTCTTGTTCCTCTATTTCTTGGGGTAAATCTATTACTGTAAGGTGGCCTCGCACTACCTCTGAAGAAATTTCGGGGAGTCTTTCCCGAAAATCCTAATTGTAAAGGTTCTGCTGGCCCTATATCTTTTTTGATTCCAAGGTGCTCTTCTGCATAACGACCACATTCAACTGCCTCGGCTACTGATGATGGTTTCCACATGCTTACCAAGCCTCTGATTCGAGGATTTAACCCAAATATGAAGCGTTCAACTTGACGTTCATCAGAATCTAAGTAGTGAATGTATTTTACAAGCTCCATAAACCTTATCTCGTACTCTTCCACTGTTTTATTACCCTGTACTAAGGTATGGAAGGCTCTGGCTTGCTGTTGTTGAAAGTATGGAGGTAAATACTTTGCGCGGAATCTTTCCTCAAATAGTTCCCAAGGGACATTATCCGATGTAAGGTGCAGTTGCTTTTCCACATTTCCCCACCAAATCAAGGCACTTTCCTTTAATTGAAATACAACAATTTTTGTTTTTGCCAAAGAAGAATATTGTCTTAATCTAAAACATCTGTTCATTCCTTCGAACCGTGCTTCAACGCGTTCCCTTGCTCGACCTCCTGAAAAATTTGGGAGTTTAATTTTTTGAAGCTCCCTAGAAATATCTTCTTTTGATCTTTTGTGCTCAAAATTCTTTGGTTCCGTTGAACTGGTAGCTAAGGGTTGAAGTTCTTCTTTGGTCTTAGCCTTAGTTGATTCTTTTAATGTCTTCAATAAGGCTTCTAATGAGTTCATTATCACGGTCAACTTTGGTGCTGTAGCGATTGGTGTTGATAATGGTCTTGGTGGAGATGAGGATGATAGTGGTGGCGATGGGGATGATAATTGCGATGGTGGCGGCATTAATGACGGTGATGCTGCCTGATCACATCGTCATCGCTTATATGTCTTTACCATTGAAATGTTTCCTGTGTACATAATAAAATTCTATCAAAATTTGAGATAGACATTTGAATTTAACTTATAGTTTTCTTTTTGCAATTTCACATTCATAAACGGGTATAGTTTTTTATTGCTATTTTTATCTGCTAGGCAGATCTTATTGGTACCGAGGTTAAGGAGGATGGTCTCGCGACCTCCTTGTTCTAATGCAGGGTATTCTATCCTAATATGAAATAATGCAGAAGGGTATGGTTATTAATGCTTAGGGTAGATCATCCAAAATTAATTACTAAGTAACATTCACAAAATTAAATATTTAGATATTAATTATCTCGTTATAATGAACATCGTCAACACACTCATCATGCCTCAAACTATTACCTTTAAAAAAAACAAAAAAACATACATAGTTACAATGTTGAATATGTTACTTAAATGTATGCTACTAAAATATCAATTATAACATTTTTTTTAATAAATATAAGGTCAAACTTTAATAGAACCAAGTAACTTAAATGGTACCAATTTAAACAACAAATATCATATTTATACTTATTTATTATATATATATATATATATATATATATTTTTTTTTTTTTTTTTAATAAATATAAGGTCAAACTTTAATAAAACCATGTAACTTAAATGGTACCAATTTAAACAAAATATCATATTTATTTATCTAACATAGTAATTACATTATTTTATTCTTCCTATCAAATTTTGATTTATAATTAATTAAACAATATCTTTTACCTTAAACTACAACAAATATAAAAACAAAGAATATTTAACATGATGTCCATAGTCGATGGAGACATGTAGTCAGTGAGACATATGGTGCTCGAGACTAGGCTCACTGATACCACCGGTTGAAATGTGTAACATTATACAATGCTACGTGTCACATACTACATGGTATTTACTCCATCCACCTTCCACGTAGCATCGATGCTGCCACCAGACCGGAAATTCAAACAACTGCTCCTATGCTCCGAGCGTTCCACTTATTATATATTCGGGTTATGGAAATGAATTTAACTGTGCATTGTTAATATGCTCACTGATGCCACAATAGTCTCTGGCCCTCGATTGACACTCCCGCTACTATCGCTCGAGGTAGCTCACAACGCAGGAAATGAATTTAACTGTGCGATTGCTCGAGGTAGCTCACAGCGCAGGAAAGATGAAATCTCGTCAGACAGTTCTAGTCACAACCGCTGCTGGGGAAAACTGGGTAGCAAACACGTTTTATCAATCGTTGTCAGTTCTGATGGCCGCTATTTGGCAACTGGGGGTGTAGATCGTTATGTTCACTTACGGGATACTCGAACACGTAAACATATTCAGGCTTTTCGGGGTCATAGAGGAGCCATGTCTTGTTTAGCTTTTCGTAAAGGCACACAACAACTTATATCAGGATCTTTTGATCGTATAATCAAGTTGTGGAGTGCACAAGATAGAGCCTACATGGACACTCTTTATGGTCACCAAAGTGAAATCCTTGCAGTTGATTGTTTGAGAAAAGAACGAGTTCTGTTTGTTGGACGCGATCACACTTTGTGTGCGACTATGGAAGGTCCCTGAGGAGCCATAGTTGGTCTTCAGAGGGCATGCGACATCTTTAGAATGTTGTTGTTTCATCAATAATGAATACTTCCTCTCTGGCTCTGATGATGGAAGCATTGAGCTTTGGAAGATGTTGAGATGGCTGCACTGACAGGTTGCTATTCAGTTGGAAAAAAAAAAAATAGCAGGGAATAAGGTGGTTGCAACTTGTGGAGGAACACAAAAGGCGGCCCTTCTGAAGGACTTTGGTGTTGATAGGGAGATTTACAGAGACGCCGACGCCATTTCTTGGTACGATATATATATATATATATATATTTTTTTTTTTTTTTAAACACAACGTCTTTATTATGTATGAAGATTTGGCTAATTTCTGATTTTCCAATACAAATTTAAACGTACAACTGTTAGTAGCCGTAGGATTTCTTTTCTCGGTATGATGCAACAACCATTAATCTAAGCAATGAAACAATCATCTGTTGTTCGGTCAACCTAGTCCAATGACAATCTAAAAGCTGATAGTGAGCCTGAACATCACTAGATTTTGAATTATGCAATGTTTTTAAAATTGTTGTTTTGCTAAGACAATTTTTATAGCTATATACTTGCTAAATAGATAATTTTTGAGAAACTGTTCTTCAATTTTGATTCTGGACCTCCTAATGCTTTGTATTTTTAGAGGACTAACTTACTTTCTATAATTCGAATATAGGCAGGGCAGGGCAGTGAAGAATTTACAGACAGTATTCAAGTCAAAATTCAGGAAAACGCAGGTGGGTTTTAATAATTTGAGGTCGGAGGATTAATGGCTCTGATAGCAAATGTAAAGACCGAAAACAATTTCCTGATTTATATCATGAACCTATAAACAGATTTCCTGAGATCTTACAAAATAAATTAACAACACTATTGAGGTACCTACCTGTGCCGCTGCGGTTGAATGTGTTGTGCCTCTGTTGTTGAAGATGCCTCCAGCTGCGCTGCTACAGTTTCGAAAAGACCGATTCCACCCAGCCAAACTGAGCAAGACCTGACTGCTCAATCCAGTAAGCTTCTTAACAGAAGCCGACTGTTCCCCCGTGCCCAAAACCTCAGAACACTCAAGCTCTTCTTATGGATGATTTCCTTCTCCTTCACAATTCTTCCCTTTGGTTTTTGTGTCCCCCTTCCCAAATCCATGTCCCATGGTTTTATTCTCTTGTTTGGCAGTGGCTGCTCTTCCATCTGCAGCCCACTGCTCAACCTATTGATGACACGCCATTTCTTACGTATTCCTTTTTTATCTCTTTTAAGGTCGAGGATGTACATGATTTATGTTTTTGAAATCATACTATACTTTTATTAAAATATTCCTTTAATTTAACACTATATCGCATATATATCACATTATAATTTAAAATATCACATTACATTATAAACATTATGTTTTAATATATAACATTGTTTTATTATATATATATATATATATATATATTTTTTTTTTTAATATAACATCATAACTTTATACTTAGATCCCTTTTTAATTAATTACTTATTTATTTTATTAATTTATTAATATAATTTTTACCAATAATCTGGAACGTATAATTTATATAGGCCTCTTTTAATATTTACCCATACATTAAGCAATATTGACGGATGAGTAGAACCTCTATTCAAAGAATTGTCATGGTATTTAGCACTTATAATTAATTTAGTATATAATACTAGTGCGGTGTATACGACACATGTATATGTAGCGATCATATGCATGTATTGTATACCTGCTATTATGCTTGCGTTCTTTATATTTATAGATGGGTCGTTACAATTTTTGAGTAGCTTTGGAGGTACTCCAAGCCCTAGGCTTCAGGGTTTGGAGGGCAAAGTTCCACAAGAGTCACTTGTGGGCTTGGAACCTAAGGTTGGGGTTTTGCACCCATTGTGTTTTGGGCCAAAACCATAGAGCACTTTGCACATGTGATGGATTGAGATGATAGACGACGGAAAGGAGAATCCAACGCTTCAAGAATCGTCGAATTCTCCGTTGTCATTAGTGAGATATGAATTTTCGAAGTTATGGAGTGGGTTTGCACCATATGAGTTAAGGTCGGCTTGAGTTAAATAAGCCTCTTGACAACTGGACAAGCCCATAGAGGACGTTTTGAGGAGCCCTTGTATGTGTATAAATACAAGGTGAATTGGAGTCAATTTACTCATCCATTTGTGCAACATGTCACAAGATAGAAGCTTGTTGGAGAAGGAGAAATACTTCTGTTGTAGGCTGCAACAAGGAAGGCATACCAGTGAGGGTTTGAAGGGTTTGAGGGTCTTCTGACACTTTGTTCTTCTTTCAATTGACAGTAGGTCTGTGTATGCTTGCTCTAGAGGACATGCCTTTGATGAGGCCTTTCCTTATGATGATCCCTTCACTCCCTTAGCCAACCAATGAACATTTATCACTATGATGGGAGGGCTATTATGGCAGCAGTGGCAACCTCCTTTTCTCGCATGTGTGACTGTAATGGGCCTTAGAACAACCCTCTTTTCCTCGCTTTTCTTCCTTGGTCCTTCGCTTGAGTGGGAGGCTTTTGGGCCTATATTTCTACGCCAAACAAGGTAAGTGGTGGTGCTGTATGGTGCTGCTGTTTTGACCGCAGGGAGGCTCCCTTATCCTCGCACATGTGGCTGTTGATACCCAAGAAACTGTCTCCTTACCTTCACTGTTCTTCCTCCTTGCTTAGCTGCACCTTGGAGACCCTTTTAGACTTTCTTCCCTTCACTTTGTCTCGGCTACTTCCTTCACAAATTTCAGAGATGATTGCATGTGTTTATAGAGGGGTGGACAACCTCTATAAATAGAGGTTTGTCCCTCCTTTTCAAGGCGACTTGACTGTTCATTAGGCCGACTTGACTGTTTCATCATAATTCATCTTTTATTCATTAATTGGCTGCTTGGAGACTTTGTTGAAGCTAGGAGAGGATTTGACTTGACTTGGAGGTGCTCCCATGATCATGTCATTGACATATATCAAAATTACATTTATGAAGACCTAGCCTAGTTACATTTTCTTCAACAACTATCAATGCAAACTCTTCCAACTTGGAGGTTAACTTGTCTATCTTTCCCGAAGCTATTGTCTGCTGCTCCCCTTTCTTGTCCACATCCGAAGCATTTGACCTTCGTCATGTGCTTTTTCTTCTTTTCTTCTCCCTTTGAGATTTGTCCCTGACTACGAACCTTCCTTGCCTTTTCCTTACTGGCAAGGGCAACATTCTCCTCCTTGTCAACCTTCAGCCCTTTGCTACTACTACTAGTAGTACCCTGGACAAGGCTGAAGGCCTTAGCTCCTCCCATGTAAAGTCACTCCAAATACGTTCCCAATTTGACAATTTGTCTCATCCAGTAATTCCTTGAACAAATTTTGCCCACTCTCTAGTAAACCCATTCGGAGCTATTCGCACAAGTTCACTGTCTTTTGGTTTCTCACCTACCACTGCTAGATCATCTTAGACATTCTGAATTCTTGTGAGATAGGGAGTCACTCCTTCACCCTTCTGCATCTTGGTCCTCAACTTCTCCTTCAGAATCATTTTCTGATTGGCAGATGGATCTTGGTATAGCTTTACAAGGACATCCTACATTTCCTTTGCTCTACTCTTTTCTGCAATATGCGGGGCAATATGGTCTCGAAATCCATCGAGGACCATCCTCTTCACCTTGGCCATATCCTTCCTATACTCATGGAATTGGATAGGGTTTGCCAGTACAACTATGATTGCCGTTACAAACTCCTTCAAGCCTTGCTCATCCAAAAGGAATTGCATCCTGGCCTTCCAAATGCCAAAGTTTGAGGCTCCGTCAAGTCTTTCTCGATCTATGAGACCTGCTGCGGCCATTTCTACTAAACTCAAATAGACTAGAGACTGGATCTGGAAATCTTTGTCCTCTTAGCTCAACCTTCCTTTTGCTACTCACACTCCTTAAGGAATGCACAAATCTGCCTCCGAATGTCCTTCTCCGGCTAATACGCTACCTTCAACTGCTCAGTGAGACTAATTGCTCAACCTTTCGGACGTGTACCGGGAATTGGCATGCAAACTGCAATCCTTGTGACTTGAATTGGCTATTTTGGCACACTCGCATTGGCAAGTTAATTTACCTGCTTTGGTCTCTTTGCAATCGGAAATCTGAGATGTTCTCCTAGAACTTGGAGTTGGAAATCCTCTAAGAAATTTTGGCAATCTCCTCTATGTGATTTTCTCTTCTCACCCCTACGCAGATCTGCAACTGCAACCCTTGCTGCAATTCTTTTGTGCCTAGATTTGTTCAATGAATCAAATGATTTGCTCATTAGAACCCTCTATCTAGCAAATCCACTGCCTGTTGGAATTCTGCTTTGGGCAAATCAAACATTTCTCGCAATTTGCCTCCGAAAATTGATTTCTGCCCAACAATTTGCACTGCCTGGCTGGCCTGCATAGATCTGGAGAACTTGTGCTCAGATCTCCCTCTGAAATTGCACAATCCTGCTTCTATCGCTTCTGAGCCTCTGATCTGATCTTCAATGCTTTGATACCATGTGAAAAATTCGTTATTGCAATAAACTGGAAACTGTTCTCCTAATTGTTAGCAGTTTAATTGTTTACAACAATTAACGAATAATTCACAATTGGAATTTTCACCAAAAAATACATTGCGGAAAATAAAAATGAGGCACTGAGAAATAGATGCTCACACAACAAAAAGTCGACACCAATATTTTTGGACTAAAGTATCTAGAAAAACCCTGAGGGGAAAACTAGTGCAGCAAATGAGGGTTTATGTTATTGTACAACAAAATGGTGAGTACAATATTTCGATGCTGAACTGGAATCCTCCGACAAATAATCTAAGCAAAATATTTAGGAGAATTTTTTTTCCTCGGGAAAATAATTTGGCTTCCCTCTGGCCTGTTCGCACTACCTTCTGGCTGCTTGCACTACTGGCCTGATGCAAATCGTATGACCTTGGATCTACCTCTAATTGGGCCATCTAGACTTCCTTGCCTCTAGAAAAATTTCGCTCTGCCTTCTGGACTGAAATCTGACCTCAGACAACTGAAAGAAATCGTTCCCAGCAACTCGCTCTATTGGACTGGCTAACTCATGTTGCTTGGACGACTTTTTCTGCAGAAGATTTTGGCCTCCCTTTTCCTGCCTCTCCAATACTGGAAAATTGCTAGGAACCTCTCCAAAATTCTCTTTTGTTGCTCCCTCAATCATTGTTGCTCTCCTTCTGGCTCAAACTCACTTCCTTGCTGAATCACGACAATTGGATAGCTCGATCTGCCAAGGTGACTCTCTCCCTTCTTGTATCTCTCTCCATCCCATCGGCTTGCTCTTATAATCTCTCGTTGGAGCTTCAATGACCATGATTAGATCCTCATCAACGACTAAGGTCATCTTAAACTTGATCCAAGTGATTTTATGGAAGTCTCTTGAGCATAAGTCTATCTCCTTAATTAATTCCCTATAATTACCACTTTTCCTATGTTAGACTTAGGAAATATTTAAATGTTGGCTAATTAATTTAACTAAGGTGTTTCACAAGCTTATCTCGCAAAATCTTTTCTGGGTTTTGGAGATCTTGTGTTACTTAGCCTCTTATACACAAATCGAGACTAGAACACCTCTCTAATGCTACCAAAACAACAAAAGCACATAAACAAAACCTAGTTATTCATCGTTTCTTCTCTTTTTAGTTGAGATTTGCCACTTAAGGAGGAATTTCTCCATTTTGCCATGTGTTGAGTTCATTATCATGGAATATGATGCTTTCTTTAGGCATTCAACCTGCCTCTTGACTATTCAAAATAGTTGTGTACGTATGTTGCAAGAAACACTACTTTTAGTGATGTACTAGTCCCTGGGACGACTCGAAATGGGCTTGAAACGCTGCTGAAATGCCACCGGCAGTATTGTACGGCGTTTCGTGATTTCAAAAAGCCGGTCGGTACGACCGATGACGTTTCGACGAAGTTTTAGCGCAACCGCCTGAGTTTTGGCGACCAGAAAGAAATTAAACTTTTTTTAAGCCTTGTTCGGCGATCTCAACTTGTGGAAAGAGGGCGTGGGCCCCATCTAACACCAAAACACACTAATAAACTAATTTTTATGTGGCTGTTAGCCAAATTTAAAAAAAAGAAAGATTACAAACGGAATTCTCTAGAAGATGTGAAGAATAGAACTCTCTAGAAACCGTATGAGCCTTTCTTTTCTTTAAAAAGGCACTCCGTTCACTCATTTCTCACACATTGTTTTGCAAGAAGAGCTTCATACCAGCAACAAGGAGTTTATTTGTGTTTTGGAGCATGAGCATCGAGAGGAAGGGCGCGGGCAGCAAGAGGAAGAGCGTGGACAACATCTAGTTGGGTGAGTTTTCATTTCCTGATTTTGCATCATTCATGGCCTCTCAAAGTAGTGTTTCAAGTGCCCCTAAATTGGGTGAGTTTTTGATTTTGTATTATTGTAATTTTGCAGCAATCATGGCTTCTCAAAGTTGTGTTTTAGGTGCCCCTAAATCCACTCAAGCAAGCAGGCAGTAAGAATATTATCCTCTATGGAAGTATGTTACCAAAGTGAAGCAGATGGGTTTTGGTGGTACATGGGAATGGAAGTGCAATTTGTGCAAAAATGAAAATATATTCAAGGGCTCTTACAAAAGAGTGAAGGCTCACATTTTGCATGAAGAGATAAAGGGTATTGATGTGTGTGCATATACCAAAAATGCAGAGGTGACGGTTAGATTCAGCAAAGAGAGGGATGATGCTCAAAGGTTGAAGGATCAAAGAAGAAAAATCAGCATGGGCACTACCAATCCTTGCATGTCTGATACTGTTGAGCCAAGGATTGTTCAGGAAGCAAGAAAGAGGAGGGCACTAGAAGTAGAAACAGAGTTATCAAAGGCATCAACTCCAATTCAAGACAACGGCTTGGCGAAAATGCTTGATAGTCAAGGGAAAGAAGAAGTTGACTCAAGAGTGGCAAGGGCCACCTTTGCTTGTGGCATGCTCTTTAATGTGGTTTGATCCCCATATTGGCAGGTTTTGGTGAGAGCAATTAACAAAGCTCCTCAAGGTTACAAGGGCCCAAACTATGAAAAAGTCAGAACAATTTTGCTGAAGAAAGAGAGGCAACTTCTTGATGATGTTCTCAAACCAATTCATAGCTCATGGGGTAGTACAGGGGTTTCTATTATCTCAGATGGTTGGATTGATACAAGACGCAGACCTTTGATTAATGTCATTGCATCATCACCAAAATGAGCCATATTCATCAAAGCAGAAGATTGTTCGAGTGAGATAAAGGACAATAAGTTCATTGCTGATATTTTAATTTCTGTTATTGAAAAAGTAGGGTCAGAAAATGTGGTGCAAGTTATCACAAATAATGCACCTGTTTGCAAAGTTGGAAGGTGGATTGTTGAGAGTAGATACAATCACATATTTTGGACTCACCTTGCACCGCCCAGAATTTGAATATGATTTTAGAAGAGATTGAGACAAAAATAAAATGGATTAAGGACGTCACAGGGCAAGCTAGGGAGATTATAAAATTCATCACCAACCACCACCAATCTCAAGCAATATATCGAGAATACTCCAAATTGGAGTTGTTGAAAGGTGCTGAGACACGGTATGCCTCAAACTTCATCATGTTGTGTTGCCTTGTTGATGTTAAAAATGCATTAACGAGTATGGTGGTGGGTCCAACTTGGGCTGAGTGGAGACAAGCAGATTCAAAGAAGGGAAGTATGGTGAGGAGGGTGTTGGTCGATGAAGATTGGTGGAGCAAGATTGATTTCTTTCTCAAGTTCACATCGCTTGTGTTTGATCTTCTTCGAGTTGCAGACATAGAGAAACCTTTCATAGGAGAGGTTTATGATGGCATGGATACCATGGGTGAAAAAACCGTGGAAATTATTACATAGGAGGCTCCCACTCTTCTTTTTGTGGATTTTGATTTTGCTGAACAAGTGAGGTCCATTATTGTTACAAGCGAAATGGCTTCAACACTCCATTTGCACACTTTGGCACATGCTCTAAATCCAAAATTTTATGATGAAGAATTCATTGTTGAAAGCAATGGGAAGAGGGAGGCTCCACGTAAGGACAAGGATGTGGCCAATAGAGTGAAGAAAGCCTTTTAGAGGATATTTCCAGCTTCTTTACAAATTGATGTACATCAAGAATTTGCCTGTTTCGCTGATGGATTAGAGGATTTTGCAGACACATCAGCTTTGGATGAGAGGAGGACCATGGACCCAGTTAAGTGGTGGACTTGTCATGGGGCAAGTGATGTTCATTTGCAAAGTCTTGCCACTCGTATTGTGTCACAAGTGGCAAGCTCTTCATCAATAGAATGAAATTGGAGCACCTACAGTTTCATTCATAGTGTGAAGCACAACAGGTTGGGATTGCAGAAGTTAGAGGATCTTATATATGTGCATTCAAACCTACGCCTTGTGTCTTGTAGGGATGAAGAATATACAAGTGGACCTCATAAAGAATGGGATGTGGATGCAGAATGTCTAGATTTAGAGCTCTCTCTTTCTGCTCTTGATATTTGTGCCAGTGGTGATGCAAGTGCATTTGGAAGCACCAGTAGAGTTGTCTCTTTTGCTGAACAAACATCTTGTTCTATCTTTGTTGATGAGGATGAGGAGTTGTATTAGTAATGATATGTTATTGTAGCCATGATTGTCTCTAGTTCATGTTTTATTTCAGTTTTAGCACATATAGCCTCACATATAAAAGCTGAATTTGGAGTCTTGAATGTAAAGCCTCGTCTATAAAGGGTAATTTTGGATATTTGCCTCATGTAATCATCTGTTGGAGTTAATATAAATTTGGATTTCCTTCTAAAATGTCATTTATATGTCTCATTCTTTCTTTTTTTGCAAAATAATGTGTTATAATTTACTTAATATTGACTATATATATATATATATATGATGTTTTGGCCGTGTTTCCATTTTCTGGGGGTCGCGTTTTGGGCCGTCCCCATTTCAGAAACTTCTAGACATTTTAGTGTTTCGTGCAACTTAGCTGTGTACATATAGCCTAGCCACCATTATTTTATTATATTTGTTAGGGTTTTTGCATGGATAATAATATTTTATTCATAAGGTTCTAGCTCCACAACTATATAAAGGGAGCCCCTCTCATTGTAATGTTGTTGATAGTTGAATAAGCTCTTTTGCTATCTTGTTTTAACATTGGGGAATTGAAGCTATGATGTAAAAGATCTCAAATTACTGAATACAAATGAAACAACATGTTAGAAATCAGAAAGGCAAAAATATTTTCCTATGTTGATAATTACTTGTGTTATTCTTGTATTCTTATTATCTTCTTTATGTTCTTCTTTTATCTTCTTTTCATCAAGCAATTATCAAATCAAAACATGAAGGTCAACAACCCCAGATGTAGGCACTCAGCTAGGGCCAAAGCCTCTCTCTAGGGGAAAACCCGGTCAAACTCTTCCACTAATCAAATTGAGATGGACCAAGACCTTAGACTTGATCAGAAGGTCTTCTTCCTCCACCAAGTCAGCCTTCCAATATGATTCAACAAACTTTAGTAGTCTCTTCTTGTCCAGCAGCTACATTGCAGCAACAACCCAAAATTTTGACCCCCAACATCCAGAATTTTGGCCCTACTATACAGACCCATAATTGCAACCTTCCCAACAACTTCAAAATTTCGCATGTGTGAGTGTTGAGAGAGAAAATTCGACTTCTTTTTTGCTTGACAAAGGCTTCCTTTTCCTTCATTAGGGTTTTCTTCCTCTTCCTTGAACTTCAAACCCTTTTTCTATCTCTAGCTACTGCAGATCGAACTTGTGGTTGTTGTACTCCAAATGAGTCGAGTTGCTTCTCTTTTATAGTGGATTCTGCCTCCCCAATTAGGCCCCACTTGTTCAGGTTGTGGCCGACTCGGTGGAGGAGGTCTAAATGACCTATTTTTCATAAAAAGGAATTTCTTTCTTGATTGACAAAGCCCAAGAAGGGTCTTTTACATTATGGCATAGACAAAGACATTTGACATAAACCCTAGAAGCCTACAATGGAGGCTTTGACCTAAGAACCATTGACCCAAGCATGAAACCCATGCTTTAATAAGTCAATTTCTTTTATAATAAAATTTCTTTTTTGTTTTTTTTGACAAATACATTACATCATGACTCAAATAATATTATGAAGACCGGCACTAGTTATATTTTTCAACACATCTTCAATTTCGAGCTTGTTGTGGAGAACATAATCTAGGTATTGCTGGTCTAGATTATGAGATCTTATTGATAAGTTACTGTCTGTTTAAAATTCTAATGCAATTAGTTATTGAAATATGAGGTCGATTTTCTTCGGGAAACTAATTTTTTCTTCTTAAGAAATCTTTTATATTTCAACTTTTTCAGTTCAAGGACATTTTCTGCCAAGGGTTGGGTGAAAATCTTCTTCAATAGAGTGACTCCAGTGTTCTGGAAATTACATTACATCAATTATTTAATTGCTCTAGCATGCTTTGTATAGCTTCTAATGGTGTTAAAACAGGTGAATTAACACTAAAAAATATTGCCCTTCAGGATTAAATAACATTGGCACTGATCTTCACTTCCAACCTCATAAAAATTTCACACTTTAAAACTCCTCTCCTGGCTGTAATTTGATTCTAGACATTACACAAAATATCTCAATTTCTAGATAAATTTCCAGCAAACTCTTTGCCACTTGTTGGCTGTAGGAGATCTGATTTTTACACCATAAAAATATTTTTAATGGCTCTCTTACTTGAGGTTTAAAGATACCTTCTTTAGCCTCTTAGAATTCTGTATTTTATGACCTATTTTTGGCAAGAGTAAATTTGTTTAGAGTAATAAATACAGATATTTTCTGCCCCTTTGCATTCTTTAAATGATAAATCCGAATGGTTATAAATGCAAAAGAGCTGGTTAGTTGCCTTAACTTTACATTAATTTCCATCTTTTCATAAAACTATTGAACTCCTCATTCTTGCATCCATAGTTTCTATGATGTCACCTCATAATCTGGAAAATATAACCAGACCTTTAGAACAGACCAGATTTGCAGTTGTCAAATCCATTTAACATCTTACTCTTGTTGAAGAATTAATTATTTATGGAAGCCCCCCGTTGTTACTGATAATCCCTACTCAAGTGTGGGAGTGGGTCATTGAGTTGACATTGGGTGAGCCCTGCAAGTGGCCTTTAGGTTCATATCTAGTGACTTGGAACTTTGGCGCATTTGGTGCTGACTTGATCGGTAACAGGGTGCACATTATTTAAACAAAAGAAGAATGAATTTATTATTGCAATTATGATGGCTGCATTATGTATTTGTCCTGGTCAACATGCACATAGTGCAAAGTTGGTCTAATCGGTCAATAAGGGTAGCAGCTGCATTGGTTGCAATTATTTCAGGGCAACTGCTATTAGTAGGGGAGGTCTCCCCTCATAAACGAGATGTATAGTGCCGAAGACTAAAGGAGATAAGGGTCCAGGCTGTCATTACTTTGCCGGCTGACCATTAATATTTATATTCATTTATTTTTTCTTATAATTATATTGTTCTTCTCTGTTCAAGCTCTCCTCTAATAATTTAAAATTGCAATTTGCTGTTCCTGTTTTTATGCTAGCGCAGAATGATTTTTAACAGGGTATTTGTTTTGTGTTGAGAGTTATCTTTTTCTCAAGGTAGAAATCTCATTGTTTTCACAATATGGGTGTGGTTAAATATCCCATCCCCGTCTTCCTTTTTTTTCGTCTTTCTGTGGGCAAAAATTCATTGCAATTTCTAGCTTTCTTAATTTGATATCCTTTGCCATGTAATAGTTCCAGGGTTAAGATGGATGCGCTACCTTATAATGTTTATTATTAACTGCATATATGTGTCAGTTTGCTCACATGTTAACCTCAAGATACCCGAACGATAGAATTAACATTTCTAAGCGATACATTGCCTGGGTATTCCCCACACACAAACAAAGTGTGGATGGATCCCCTTGCTTGGGTTGTAGAATGCACTTATTTTTATAATTTGGTTCCTTGTAGGACCAATAATTAGCCCCAATACCAGCTCCCTCATCCACGTTTGTGGTTAGTTTGTTTAAATTCCCAGAGATTCTTGCCACTTGAACCATAATGCTTATGTCTGAGCATAAATGCCTGGAAGATGCCATAGGCGACCTTTTAATTAGAATACATCTATCAATGAGGAGATATGTGGAAGAGAATTGGTGGATTTCGAAAGGAGATGAGAAGCAAACTTAATTTATTACTACAAAGAGAAGTAAGCTATGAGAACAAAACCTGTGTAAAGCTTTAAGTGCTTCTAGGAGATGAAGTAATGCTGTTGCTTTGCAATCAAATCCTTGATGTTGATCTGTACTGTTATCTCTGCATTGTTCTTGAAGGTGGCACTAAGTACCATATAAAAGGATGCTCAGGTGAAGGTGCCTTTGCTCAAGTTTATAGGGCTCATATTGATGGATGCACTGATGACACAGTTGCTTTAAAGGTATTCTTTTATATTTACGTATAATTTCTTTTCAGTGGCTATTTTATCAAGTTTCATGTTTATTCTCATCTACATGTTTCTTCTTTCGTCAATAATTGCTGAGCATTTTGTTCTATAGATTCAAAGACCTGCTTGCCCTTGGGAATTTTATATGTATCGCCAGCTCGATGAACGCATCCTCACAGACGAAGTATGCATAATTTTCTTCACTTGATGTTTTCGTATGGAATATGAGGAATTGATAGAGGAAATCACAAAGATATCATTTGTTAAAGAATTTCCTGTTTTAGAAATTGTATTATAGCTGGTACTGTTTGACATTACAATTTTCTTGTTTCAGCGGTCAAGTTTTGGATCAGCATGGAAAGTACATTTATATTCTGATTGTAGTATTCTGGTCTGCGACTATTTAGAGCATGGGACTCTCCAGGTAATGTTCAAAATTTACAAATAAATCAAATCTGAATAATGCATATGCTTTTGCAAATTCTATTGTCCTTTCTAATTTCAATATATTTTATATTAGATTCTATTATACTGGATGCCATGTTTCTTCTCTGATAATCTGATTTTCTTGCCCTTCAGGATGTTATTAATTCGTATTTGGTAATTGGTCAGTGCATGGATGAGGTATTATGCATTTATTACACTATAGAAATGCTACGTATGTTGGAAACATTGCACTCTGTAGGCCTTATTCATGGCGACGTTAAGCCAGACAACTTACTCATTCGCTACGTTAGGTAAGTTGTATGAAGTTTGTCTTGGTTTTGAAACAATTATGTCTATGTTTGCTAAACTTTTTAGTTCTCTTCTATATGCAATATGTAAACCCTATTTTGTAAATTATTTATAAAAATAACTTATATAAGTAACAATATTATATCTTGTTATGGAAGGTTTTTTTATTTAGAGTGATTTATCTGACATCGATAAATTATTCCACGTCCTAAATAATCCACTGGAGGCTTCTGCATTGCTTGGCTTAATAAAATTTGGGTTTTTGCATGGATTCTTACAAGCTTCTTTCTTCTCTGATAGTAATGACATCTCTGACGAATGGAGTCCAAGACGAACAGGGCAATGGAAGAATCAGGTGTTTTCTTGTTTACTTTCAGTGCTTTAACAGCTGCTAAATAATGTCCTCTGTTTGCTTGTTTACTTTCAGTGCTTTAGTAGCTGCTAAATAATGTCCTCTGTCGGAAAGTTTTTGCAACTGATGTTTGGTAAATTTTATTTTAACAGGGTCTTTGTTTGATTGACTGGGGAAGAGGTATAGATATGACTCTCTTCCCAAGTGGCACAGAATTCAAGGCAGATAGTAGGACCTCAGGATTCCGATGCATTGAGATGCAGGAAAACAGACCTTGGACATTCCAAGTAAGGAACCTGCATTTTGTTAGTCAAGCCAGCTCAAACAGCTGTTGTAAGGTTTTCATTAATGTTCTTTTTTCTATGATTTCATTATGCTTCTTTCAGGTGGACACTTATGGACTCTGTTCTATTGTACACATGATGTTGCATGGAAGTTACATGGAGTTAGTTAAGCGAACTGATCCTGCGGGAGATTGCCTTTATCATCCCAAAGCTGCTTTCAAACGGTACTATCTACTGATCTGTAGACTGCTGAATTTATCCTCTAGACAGTTCATCTATCAAATGTTGGTTTGTGGAAAAATTCTTATGTTGTTACTTCCAGCGTATATGCCCTCGTAAAAAACTAGCTTTCTCCATTAACATGAGATATAAAAATACTAAGTAGCCTCTTAAAGTAATATACACTGGAAAATGTTAATACTAACAAACCATACGTTATAACATGCAAAATTCACCCTAGAAAAAGACTCGATTGAGGAAAAACTCTAGCAGTCAAATGTTCTGTTTTATTACTAATAAGATATTACAGTTGTCTGCAGCACAGTCTTCACACAGAGATTATTATGTGCTCTAAACAGTTAGATGGACACATTACCAAGGCTTCTCTGTTTTATTTCTCTCAATATGATACAATTGTCTGCGGTACAGTCTTCAGTGTTCACACCCGGATTATTCTGTGGTCTAAATGATCTAGACAGATACATTATCAAGGCTTGCTGACCATTTACGTGACTGTTATTTCAACCTCTTTCTGGGATTGTTGAGCATACATTGGTAAGAAAGAATTCCCTTTGTCTTGAGAAAACGCTTGGATTGTACAGTTCCCAAATTAGGTGTCCTTTTCTGTCTATCTTCTCTTTTTAGCTAAGTCACCTGACACGGGGATTCGGGACACGAAGGATTTGAGATTCGTGGTGTCGGATTCGGACACGTTGACCCCTCGAAACAGGACACGTAGGATTCGTTATATATATATTTAAAAATATGTATATATTAAAAATTAGATATTTCTTACACAAATTTTAATTAATGATACAAATTTATTGATTTCAAATATAGATCTTCATCTATAGCTATTAGCATGCATAGTACATACAAAATTCAAATACATGTCAATCTATTATCTATTTCTTATGCTTGGCCCTCTTGCCACCACGAGAAACTCAGAAATGTCTAATTTTTTAGTCTTGTTGGAAAATCAGGATCTTTGTCATTAATATCACCCTCTAAGCATTAATATCCAGAGGTATCTTTGTCATTACCTCTATATCTGTATAAGGATCTTTGTCATTAATATCACCCTTTAAGCATTAACATAAGATAGAACAAGCATAACATGTCAAGTCAAGATTTTGTTTGAGTGATGTGTACATTTTTAGGAGGGTCATGATACAGGAGTTCGACAACCAATGTCACTAACATCAAGGTACATAGAGGGATTGGTGCTCTTGATTAAATACGAGTTCCATGCCCTAATACATGACAAAATTCAATGGAAACATTGCAATCCTCCAATCCTGAAATCCTGAAAAACTGATAAGTTTGCTGGATTTTGAATGAAATCTAAAATTCTACTT